>VZRM01007615.1:860732-937265 GCA_013397955.1 Grantiella picta | reverse complement strand
AAAAAAAAAAAAAAATCAGACATGATATTCAGGCAGGAGGTGATTATTGGCAAGGGTAGACTGGATATGATCTGAGCAACATGGTCCAGTGGAAGGTGTCCTGTCCATGGAAGGAGCTTTAGAACCAGATCAGCTTTAAGGTCCTTTTCAACCTAATCCATTCCATGACTATGATATGGTGAGCAGAGGAGGAAGGAAGAAGGTGGAGTGTTGTAGAAAGAGAATGGGAAAAAAGAAATAAATAAAAAATGGAGGAAGAGCAACACTAGGAATAGTTGGTGAGCTGCTTATTAAAAAGGAATTCTATTTTATCTTATTAAAAAAAAGGAAAATCACAGGTTGGCATCACCAGGTTGATCTTGCCCATGTGCTTGTGTCCTGGTTGTTTCCATATCTGACACTGGGTTTCCAGATAATGCTCTCTGCTCAGCCTACTGACACTTCCTGAGGAGCTGCAGAGTTTAAAGAAAGTAAATAACAATAATAGCAAATAATAATAATAATAATAATAGCAACAACAACAGCAACAACCTGGCATGACCTGGTGGGACATCTGCTTACCTCAGACATGTAAGTTTTTCTCTGGACATGCCTTTTCTCTCTCCATAGACTGTCCTGTACTGCAGGTTACAACCTTGGCTTGTCCTATTCTTAGATAGATAATTTTTAGTGTCTACAGTCAAACCTACTCCAAAAGTCAGGTTCTTTTCACAGAGGTCACAACTTTGAAAAGCTTTAAGTTTTCACTGCATGGCACCATATAGCTTAATTAATTAACAGAGTTGGCTGACGCAGGGTCTCAGGGGTCTCACTCCTCCTGGATTTTAGTTTTGCTAACAGTAATAAGTGTATGTGCAATCTGCAAAAGAGAGGAGGGGATGGAGCACAGATGTCAAAAAGTAAATTCCATTAGTTAAAAAAAAAAGTTGTCTGATGGATGATTTGACTGATTTATCAGCTGATGTGAAACAAAAGACATGGCAAGATTGCAGCTAAGCAGGAAAAAAGGGTGAATAACTGGTGCTACAGGAAAGCAAACACAGAACTGAATACTCTCATATTGCAAGCCTGAAGTTAAGCAGTACATTATACCATTGAAAAAAACGAGGATTTGACTTGGACTTGCAAAGCTTACATTTTGAATTTGGAGATTTTTTTCTTTGCCTTTACAGACTGCCCAGCACTCCCTCCAGCTCCCACAACATTTCTGGCTCTGTGTCCGTAACCCTGGTTGGAGGAGCTTATCTCAACCTCTCCACTGGGGAATGGAAACAGAACATATAGTGCAAGCTCCTTGGCTCATCATCTGCTCTGACAACAACCACAGCAACAACAAGAAGCTGGACTTGTTTTTACTACTTGGCAGTGGAACAGCTTTGGGAAGACATTGTTTCTGAAATTACATTTTCATTAAAAATTGGGAAAACATTCGAGGGGTAGCACAAGGAGATCTATTTAATGGTACATTAAGAGACCTATTTTCAGTTTAGCAGAGGCATGCATGGGAATAACATTTTCCCCTGGACAAAGACACAATGCAACAAGCTAAAACTGAACCTGCAATTGAATTCCATATCCACAAAAGCTGTTAGGAAAACAGACCAACAGAGAGGGGAGGGCAACCTTTGAAATATGAATCAGAATTAATCTCTATTTCAGCTATCACATCTCGGTAAATAACTCATAGTTCTTTTGTCTTCAAGCCATGCAAAAATATTTTATATCAATTTTATATCAATTTGTATCTTTTATATAATAATGGGAGATTGTGTATTGAGGAGTTTTACTGTAATGACTCACAAGTTAGATATTTTTGATGGACTAATTATCTGGATGAGAAGAATAGTTCCCACGCTTTGGAATAATAAGGAGAAAAATGAGCAAATTAACATTTATTAAGTGTGTTTGAAAAATAATTGTTATTCATCACTTCTTGCAGTTAACACTGTGTTAATTATCTCTGCCTAGTTCATTTGCTCAGTTGCACCTAATGAAAACAGCAGTTTCTGGAAACAAAACTATGTTTATTGAGAAGATTAAAATTATGAGAGGAAATCTGCAATTCATTCATTTAATTCTGCTGCCTGAACTTTTTCTAAAATGTCTTTGTTAAGCTACAGATTCAAATCCTTCTTTTACTCCAGATTTGCAGAACTTCAAATGAGAACACACTCCCATGCATAGGTTTTCAGGATTTCTTTTATGTGGTGGAACATCTTGGTTCTGCACAATCCAAAAGTTGGCTGGTTCCCACATTCCTAATGATGACGTGCAGGAAGGAGTTCAGCATGTTGGCTGTTGATTTGTCAATAGCTTAATTCTCCATGACAACCTCCCCAGAGGAGTGAGAAAAGTCAATAGCACAAAGTTCACATCACCTTGGATAGCTGATGGGAGGCAAAACACAATAAAGAAGATAGAGGCCATAAACTGTGATAGGCAATGATTAACCCATCAAACTGGAGAAATATAAAGAATCATTAAAATGACAAAATACCGTGAGTCATTTGGTGCTGATCTAATTAAATCATGTTCCAATGTAATTCAGTGAGTTTTATAATCTGAGAGTCAGGGTAAAAAGGCATTTGGCCTAACCAGTGATTTCTGAAGAAACCCTGTAAGTATGTTCCTCCACTTGACATCTTTGTATTCTACCTGTAGCTCATTTTTGGGAATTTGGTTTTGGTCATTACAAGCTCAGTCCAAACCAAGGCAGAGACAGCAGAAAAGCTCTGACTAGTTTCTGTATGATTTTTTTGGTCGATCTATTTGGCAGAATGGAGATGGGGTTTTTTTTCCAGTTGGAGAAGATGATTTTTTTTTTTTCTTACAGTTTGTAATTAAGTCTCATTGCCATTTTACCATGTTCTTTACTTCTTTATTTCTAATGGCATTGCTGGTGGCTGGTTTAAGAATATGGGTGTTCAGGTTTGGCTTTGGAAGAAATTGAGATGAGAAGAGGGATATGGATTTCACATCTACGTAACCCAGGCCCTGGGGCTCTGAAATTCTTTTCTTTAACAGGAAAATCAGGAATGATTTGTTTTTGCCAGGACTTCATTAGTAGTAATTTGGTTTCATAACATAAAACCAGACTGGGTTGGTTCAGGTTTAAGTTCCCTTTTTTACTGCATGCTCCAAGTCTGAGGATGAAATTTCTTGGGCATATTAAAATTTTCTGAATTTTGAAGTAGAAATTAGAGTTGGAGAGCTTATTTCTTTTGAAGACGTTTAAAAGATGTGGATGGCAGAGACTTTTTAGTTTCTGCTTCGTATTTGGATGCTGTTATTCTCGCTGGTGTGCATCTTCCATCACTGTAATTGTAAAAACCTGTGCTTGGGGCTGCCATATTTACTCCCAGAAGGGTTAGCAGCTGATGAACAATAGTACAGAAATTGATTCTTCTAGCTTCCTCATGGCAAGAGGCATAATTTCTGATTTTGCTGGTTTCATCGCCGGTACCTAGGCCAGATATCAGGTATATGTGAAACAGGATCAAGAAGACTGATGACCAGCTCTTAAGGATGCTTTTCAGAGTTTCCTGCTTTAATGCAGTTGGCCATATTGTCCTCAGTGTGTGGTATAGTTTCACATGAGTTCACGTCACTATGTTGTTCTCACCAATTTATTATTCATCTGCCATGTCTAAAATATTTATAGGCTGCAAGGTTTGTTTCTTCCCCAGCACCTGTAGTGTTTATGCCCAACAGTAACTTGGGCATCTGTCACAGCAGGCAGATTTGGTGGTTTTGGCTGCTGTTCCACCAGCAGTGACCCAAAAGGCTCCTGAAGTGACCTAATTACGAAATGTTGCTGACCAATAGCACATTTACATCTCTCTGGTAACAGCATTAGTTTTAGTGAAACTCTTTCACTTACTGTCCTGATCAATTAACCATGCCAGCATCTGCTCTAATGAATGTCAGGTCCCCATCAAATAAACCTCTCTTACCCATTTGTAGTTATTGGCTGTGGCCTTCATCAAAAGAGTGAGCTCAAAGTAAATGTTCAGATGATATTATTTGACTAATGTACCACTTGATTCTGACCTCTTCTTCAATGTGCAGTATAGGCTGGTAAGAGATTCTGTTCCTTTCTAGTGAAACATAATCTCTTTCATTAAAGTCTGAGCTATTTAATCACAACCTTTTCAATGAGGCCAGAGTTTCTTGCAGTCCAGGAGAGGACAGGCATTGCCAAGGGCTGCTTCGAACCCTCCAAATCCTCGTCTTCTGTTTTCATAGCTCAGTCTCCATACAAAGTACTGGTAGTTTTATTCTTTTTTTCTGTTTTCAAGCTAGTTCTGTGCTCAGTAAAGCTTTCCCTTGTTGCACTTACATCTGTCAGCTATTATCACTCTTCCTGCTGCCTTTCTGGTGATGGTGAGTTTCAGTCTTGATAAGGCAGGTGGGTGTTTTGCAGGCAGTTGTGGAAAATCACACAAGTTCTGTTGTTCCATGGATGAACATGGCTTAAGGCTCTCTTCACAGGCACAAAGTCTCTCTCTGCACTTCTCTGTCTGTGTAACAATTTATATTTTAGAGTTAGGACTGAAAGTGGTTGCTGGAAGGTTAGGCTGTTGCTTTTACACTATGTGTAATGGAACAAGGTTGCAACTAAAAACACTAAGATGGTGCAAATATCTGCAGGTGCTCCCAAGCTTTGTCTACTATTACACATATTTTAATTTTTGAAATTGCCATTTTTCTTTGAAGTGGTCTGTTTTCTCTGAAAGAATCTCACTTCTAGATGCAAAGTTCTTGAGTTCTCCCTCTCAGCTCCCCATTCCTCCCAAATCTTGTGATTTTTTTCCCTCTAGGCATGGCTGGTTTCTGCTTTGCAGTGGTTCTGTAAAACATCCTGAATCTTTTCAGGACTGTGACCATTCCCCAACACCTGATTGTCTCTCCATCCCTGCTGCTTTTTCCTGGTACTGATGTTTTTCCTATATCCAGTTGCACGTTAGGAATAGAAAACCTCTTTCACTTGACGTAGTGAAGTTAAATATCTTCTGAAACACACTTCCCAAGGTGTACAAGCTTGATCAGCTGGAAATCGGATGAACTTAGGTCTAATGAGTTGATTTTGCTGTTTGATGTTGGGAGGCAGAACTTGCTGCTCATGAGTTTATTTCCACTGGCTGTTACTCCGTTAGGAAATGCCACAGATTTCTCACGTCTTACTCTGTGGATTACACACAGAGAAAGAACCCAGCCTGCTAGTTGAATCTACCCTTGAGAACGTTGCTATTAGTTACTTATTTTATGTCCCATTTTGTCTCCAACATGACAGAAAAGGAAAAACTGGAGTGTGATCATGAGCTCAAGCTTGCCCAAGCACTTATGCTGTGGCTCAGCAAAACTCTTAAAAATTGGCTGAACTTAAAAAAAACTACAAGTAGGATAGTTTCCCATGCATCAATTCAGGTATGTGCTTTAGTGGTATTGTTAAAGGAAGATCTAAACATTATGACTTTGCTTAGTGAGAGGAGAAAGATTCTATGTGCTGTGTACATTTGCCACCAGCTCAGATGTATTGGAAAAGAGCTCCAGAAATGAGAGCCTTACGGTGAGCCAGAAATGAATTCCCAACCTCAACATTGCAATGAACAGCATCCAAACTCAATTCTTCTCATTTTTCCACACTGGCTGGCCAATGGCAAGACCAAAGGCCTGCTAGAGACCTGAAACTTGTAAAAACATGTAGCAGCCGTTTCATGTAGCAGGACTGTTTGTGCTGTTTGTGGTGTCTAATTCCAGCCCAGACAATTTTCTTCTCAGTAATGGAGAAGAGTTGAGAAGCAGTGATTTAGGGCTAGTGGGAGGGACAGATGCAGGAGAGTAGCAGTTCTGGCTCTAACACTGTGCAGCCTGTTGTGTAAGATTAATGACTGTGGACTACTCTCTATTTTTCTCTCTCTGCAACTGTGAGCAATCACCTCCAAAATCAGCCCACTGCTGGCTAGCCAGCAAATAGATAATAAGATCCCTATGTGCTAAATACGCACAGCTGCATGTCTGACATTTCTGATCCATCTGCACTCCCAGATACCATGTGCCAGCTGCCTTGCTGGGGTGAAGGAGGAAAGGATCCATTAAAGAAAGAAAGAAAGTTCGCAGCATAATCTCAGCACTTTTCTCCCTTGCTCTTGCTCTGGGTTCCTGGAGTCTCTCTCCTCTCCTCATCCTTTTTTGGCTACAAATGTTTGAAAGCATCAGACACTTTTACTTTACCATTTAAAAAGTGAGCTGGGCTGTCAGCTGAGCTTCCCCTGAGCTCCTGCAGTGCTAATTTTCACCTCCCCAAGGTGGTGATTCAGAGGATCTTGGCCAGTCAAATGAGTCACAGTACTTTCCTACAACCCTCTTTTATTGCCTGACACTTTCATTCAGTAAGAAACCTGAACAGTCTTCCTTCTGTCTGTATCTCCTGCTCTCCATCCTCTTCCCCTCCAAGTAGTTTTGTTTCTGGCACTGTCTTTGGCAGCTCTGAGAGAAGAAAAAGAGTATATTCCTAACATTCTGTGTGCTGATGCTGTTCTTGTCTATGCATTTTTTGAAAAGGAAGCTTCCTTGATATTGGTGCCAAGGTAGAGATGAGCTGCACCTTCCCATGGCTCTGTCACCTGCCTCTTACTCCCTGGGGCTGCAAATTTTGGCCATCAAGGGAGGGAGAGAAAAAATAGGGGAATGAGATCTGCGTGGAAGGCCATGTAGAAGATGAGTTTCCAGCAAAGTGCCCTTCAGGAGCTTTACTGGAGGAGGAAATAAGGGCATGGAATAAAACACATCATTGTCTGTCTACATAGGCTCTTATTTGGGTTTTTTCCTTAATATTTTACTTGCAGCCAAAGCTGTGTGCCTTGCTTGTAAATGAGGAATGTCATCACTGTTATACTGACAGATGTACAAATCCTTTAAACCTTGAATTTATTATGTAAACTTTCTTGTCAGAGATATCCTGTCAGTACTTTTGTGGGAGAGCTTTCCTCCCCAGGTGTAACAGTGCAAACATTATGGTTATGGCACAAAGTCCAACTTGGTTAGATTCTGTCACATAAATATACATCAAGTTAAATCAAATACAGCTTTCATCCTGTTGGAAAAGCCCATTCATAAGCAGTTGTTTGAGGTTCATAATAGAACCCAGTGTGTAAAGATAGCCAGTTCCTCTAAAACCTGGTTCCTGGGAAAATGTGGAGTGTAAGTGAAGTGCCAGTGAAGATCAGTAATTAGGCTAAAACTAATAGATTACCTATGTCCTTGAGTTTTATGGATTTCCAATATAAATGTTCACCTTTTTTTTTTCTCCTCCCCTTTTGTTTTTGTGGTGACAAACAGTAAAAGAATAGCGAGAATCTGGAAGGGAGCCCTTCCAGAACAGCATGTTACAGACAGTCACTGTCTGGGAAAAAAGGAAGTTATAATATTTTGGAACTTAATGACATTTTGTATATAAAATAATGGAATTGGCAAAAGGTTCATACAAGCGCACATGCTTGGTTTATTGCTAACTGAACATGAGAATGAATCCCCTCCTCTCAGTCCATCTTTTTTTTTTAAAGTGCAAAAGCATTAGCAATATCTAAACCCAAAATGGTCTAGAAAAGTTTAGCAGAACAAGCTAAAATTGGTATAAGCAATTGATAGAGGAGAAATTAAGTTTCTCACAGTCTTTTGGAGAGTTGGGTTTGCTATGACTACAGATAGGGTACTGCCCCAAAATACAACAAAAATAGCAAACTCAATAACCCATTCATGCTTGAAATATTGTGGAATCTGTTGTGAGCAGGACATTTGTGTTCCCCTGATAATAAAGACAGCCAAATAATGTGTCAAATAGACTTGCAAGGATGTATCATCATTGTTAACATTTTTTCTTCATGCTTTTCAATATATTTTGTTAGATAAGTGTACTGGGCCTGTTCCAGAGCTGAACCAGGTTTTAAACGGGCATGAGCATATGAACTCCTGATAGGGATCTCTGTAAGTGAGACTGGAGCCAAGGCAGTATCTAAACATTAGTTTGAACCAAACTTTGGCATCCATATGATTCTTCTTTTTTTTCCATTTCTTTTGAAGACCCTTTGAAAAAGCAGCACCCTCGTTCTGAGCAGAACAAGACCCTGGATGCAAATGGATTTGAAGATATTTAGGGCTACACTTCTAAAGAAGACTTGATGAAGCAATAGGTGTCTGAAATCCTTACACTTATTTAGGCTTATTTACACTTATTTATCAATATCCCAGTAAATTGCATTTTACAATCACCTACACGTACATCTCCCTTTTTACATTTAAAAGGTGTGCCTTAATCCCAGGTGCCTCTGTAACTGGAAGAATAAGGGTGTCCCGACTAGAATAGATCACCAACATGGAAAAAGCCATGATTGTTCATTGATTGTAAAGGTGGTCTATGATGATTTGGGCTACAGAAATGGGTATTGTGGTTTACTGCCCACAGTTAGGCAGACCTGTGACCTTTTCTGAGGCACTTTGAACCCTGGTCTGCCTGCTTCCCATCATATCTTCCCAGTGCCTAGCAACTCAATCAGATCTAAGAGGCTTCCTGAGATAGGAATGTTTGGCCTCTGCTTGCACATGGCAGCGGGAGACACAGTTCAGAGCGGAAACCACAATTATTATAATTTTATGTATCAAGATTTGTCATCTATCTATATACACAAGGTACTGAAGAGTGTGTACATAAATTAGGTTGTTGAAACCAAACGGGGCTACGTTGATATCTAGTGGGTTATCTGACAGGCATAACTCAGGGCTGATTTATGCCTGCAGTCATTATAATGGAATGTGCAGTTGTTTGGAGGCCAGAAAAGTCAGGGAGTTTCTTTTTGACTTCAGTAAAATTTAGGCTAATCCCCCTGTAAGTAGTGCATTTCTGCATTCCCAATGGAAAAAGATTAACTTGCCCCATCTCTACCAGTATTTCCATTAAGATAAAGATGAAGAGGCTATGAGGCATCTGAGCCTTTAGTGTTAAGGAAAATGGAAGCGCCAGAAAAGGGAAAATACCTTTCAGATTTATGAAACCATAAAATGTTCGAAAAAAGTTGGAAAACCTATGAAAGTAGTCTGGTATGGGGGGTTTGTTAAAGAAATTGAGGCTCGGCCAATATTCATTCAAGTATTTACAGGGTGAATAAGGCAAGATGGAAAAGCAAAAGTGCAATTATTCACCAGAAATTTTTGCTTGTCTGTGGTACTTGTTCTCCTAAGACTTTCAGAGATGTTCTGAAATCTGGACAGTAAATGTATCTGCATCCTTTGCAGAAGCTAGATCACAATCCAGATTTCACTACAGCTCTAAATGTTTCCCTTTTTGGCAGATTTACTCTTCTTTGCTGGACCCAAAACCTGAAATCCAGGACCAGGCTGTGTGCTTGCTTCAGTCTGTGTAGATCTAAAGTAATATCTTTTGACACAGTGAGGTTATCCTGGGATAAATGAAATTTAAATCTGGCCTTAGAAGTATCATGTTCTGGAAAGCCATGAGAAAGGTTAAATCTGCATGTTGATGTGCCAGTGTACCACAGCAAAAGCTATATTCTCAATATACTTCTGTAAGGCCTGAAATTCTCATCAGGGTTCTTGTCCAGTTTTATAGGCTTGTGAAGGCAGATCATAAAAGTTTCAAATTAGTGGGACACCTCAGAAGTAGTTGGAGGCATATTTGAAACATATTTCAAGAGGTGTGTCCCATCATTGGTAATGACAAAATCAGCTCTCTGTGTATTGGTAGATAAAGGAAAATATGCATCTCAAGGGAAAATGCTTTAGGCTTTTTTCACCTTTGTGCATTTATAAAAATCTTTCACGCATACCAAGATGATTTCTCCTGTATGTTTACAGTACTACTGAAAAAAAAGAGAAAAAAAGAAAAAAAAAGGAAAAAAAGAGTGAAGGCAGCCACTAAATCTAGCAAGGTGATGAAATACATGATGAAATAGAGTAAATCTTGCCTTCTGTCTGCTTTTGGGAGAAAAATCTACTTTTGAGTCTTCGCTAACGAATGATGACATTTTGCATTCAAGGAGCAGATGTGACTATTCCTGCTGGCCAACACTCTCCTGCTTTCTCTTTCTTCTCTTTGGCTACATATAACACAACCTCACTAATGAGGAAAACAGTCTTAAACGAATTGCAAAGCTATAGATCTTTTTTTAGTAGTTTTGTAACTGCATAACGTAGTCATGATTTAAAAGGCAAAATAATATAGAGAGCTGAATGGTAGAGTCAGCTCCCTCTGTGCAATGGGGACAACAGCTGAGAGTCCCTGGAGTTGCAGCTGTGCAGGGAGGAAAACTGCAAACCCAGGAGAAGCAGCAATTTTTTTTGGCCTTCCAGATTTTTCCTGGTAATCTTCTGAAACGAAGGACTGCAGGTGGAGTGGTTTGCATGAAATGGAGATCTTGCTGAGTATGCAAGCAGAGCAGGGCTTGGGGGCAGATTTTTAACCTGAGTATTCTTGCAGGATTGATGACCACAGGATGTCCATATCTTCCCTCCTCTCCTTTCCCTCGTGAGGTGCCCCTTTGACTTTGGTGACAGAGCCAGCAGTGCAGAGCTTGAAGAAGGCTGCTGAGTCAGGGTAGAGAGCAGGAGTGATGTCCTCCTGCCATCCCCTCCTTGCATCCTGCTCCCCACCAGGGATCTGTAGGGATTTGAAACAGTGCCTTCACAGACTGCTGGGAAATTCATTTGCATGTTTGGTTTTAATGGCAGTCAGAGGCCCTGGGATGTCACACCTTCTCCAAAATACCAAAGTTCTCAATTCTTTTAAAGAGGGAAAGCCAAAATAAAAAGTGACATATTTCAGTTATGAAGTGGGATGGGAGTGGGAAGGAAGGAATAGAAGGCAATCCAACAAGCCAAGATTTAGGGTGACATCACTTTCTATATAATTGCAATGCCAGTAGACACTCAATAAACATATCAGCATTGTTAAAATGATTTATGACCCAAATAGTTGAATATAAAATATTATCAATAGATGTGTCATCATTGATCTTTCCTGGGGCTAGCAGCTGAAGGATGGAAGAGGGAGGTGATTTCAACAAACAATCCTTGACAGGAATCCAAAGGAAACAATGTGCAGGGACAGACAGCTGACAAATTCAGTACGGGGCCATTAAAACGTGATGAATTTGCTGGGAAAGTATATATTTGTGGAAGAGGTGAGCTCATATCTACCATAAATTTGTCAGCCGTGACACAGTGTTCTCAGGCCTGGCATGAATAATGCCTAGCTATTTACAGGCTTTGTCTGGCAAAAGCTCTATCAGTCACTCCAGGGTTATTTACAAAGAAAAGTGTCTATCAGTTACAAGGACATGACTTTGCCACTAAAAGATAACAAAACAAGTCAGCCAGTGGCCTCTCCATGCGAGATGCATCTTCTCCAGAGAAGCTCTGGGCTGGAATGAATCAGATGGACTGCAGGAGGACCTCCTGGCAGAGTGCCTGGCATAGGCTGCAACAGTACATTTATCCACACTGATTAGATTAGAATTATTAATAGGGGTCTATGGAGTGGAGCAAAGGGTCATTTAGAGTTTAATTCTGTTCTCAGATAACTTCATTTCAGCTGATGGGATTGTTATTGTTGGGGTTTTATATGTTTATAGGAAACAATATACTCAATAATGAAGTCATGCATCCTTCTGCAAGATTAGGAGAGCTATTGTGTAGCCAGAGTGAAGTCTTCACAATTGTGTTAATTAAGTAATAGTGATTTGACTTTGTCTCCTCATAAAATGCATTTAAGAAGTGACTAAAAGCTGCTGAGAAAGTGTTCCCCCAATAGAAATATATAGCAAAACAAGCAAGAAATGAAAGCAGCCTTGGATTAAGTAAATAGAATTGCTGATGCAATGCTTTTACTTAGGACAGACAACGACTTGGTCTGGAGTTTCAGCTTCCTGCTATGTTAATATAAATGCATATCAATTTAGCATTGAGTATAACAGGGCCTTTTTTCCTCAATAGAAGTGGAAGGTTTGACATATAGTTACCACAGTCTATTCTGTGGTATTTATAGCATGTTTATATTTGTCAGTTTTTTGTTTCAAGCTTCAAACCGTGACGTTTGAGATTACGTCCAGCTTCTACACAGTGGGCACCCAAAGTCTAGACCTTGAAATCTGCGTTTGAGATGATAGATTGAAATAGGCTGGTGGAGGTGTCCAGGGCAGAATTTGCAAGGGTTTACAAGCAGTGCCACTTAAGCTACTTTCTGAAGGAAATCCAGATATCAATCTCATATCAAATGGTACAGACCAAAAATATTGCCTATGTTCTTTTCTGAAATGCTGTTGTCTGGATTTCATACATTATGTTGTGCTGTTCCTAATAACTCAGTTATGGTTTTGTCACTGGGGCTGTTATCTTCAAGGCCTTAAGTGTGTTGATAAAATTTTTCTGAGAAGTTTAATTTTGCCTGTTTTTCAGTGGCAGGGAGCCAGCTTCTTACACGGTGTAAATTGGACTCTTTCCATTCTCTTCAGTGGAACTGTAGTAACATACACCATTTGAAATCAAATTAAGCAGTAAGCATGGAATGTGAAAAAGCAGCATATTACTGCTTCAGGATAGGATTTCAACTGCAATTGAAGGAAGTCTCTCATTCATGACCCCAAGATATGACCACAGAATAAATAATAAATCCTGATAGTGCAAAACATTTCCTTAGCCTTCTAAAGGTAGTATTTTCAGTTAAAAAGAAAAGTAATCCCACCTTTTTCAGCCAGAATGGTGCAGCTAGGAGGTCATTGAGCAGATGCTTAACAGGATGGTAATTAATGAGGATGAAGAAAGTTAACAGCATTTCCAGAATGGCCACAAGCTTATGCAGTAAAGAATTTTTTAAAACACAGGTGTTTATCTCCCAGGCTTTGCAAGCATTTGTGACAACCCCATTGGTGTGATAAACTGTAAGTGCTCCAAAGGAGCTATCATGGTCAATTGTGTCAGTGATATGTTGGCTTTGAGTGATTTACTGTGGGTGGTATATGAAATAACTCAAAGGTGTTGCTGTGGCTTCTTGATCCACTCTTCTGAAAGAACCTCCTGAAAGCAGCAAGGCCTGTTGCTCAAAGCCAATCTGGATATGGTAGGTTTAATTCCCAGCATGGTTAAACCAGAATTACGTTCTCATATTTTTAAGTGAATGGAATAAAATATTAGGAGATGGCTTGAGTGCTTTTATCCATTTTCACTTTAGTTTATTGTGTCACTGGTAGAAAATCAGTTCTTTTCATCAGGGGATGGAAAATGAAACAGATACACCTGCAATGATGCTTCTCCTCCCTTTTCTCTTGCTCCACAGAAAAGTGTGCTGGTTCAGAAAAGAAAAAGATGGCTATTAAAGATTAACCATATTTGAAGGGAATCTAGCTCTCTGTAGGTCTGGTGTTCATTTTCACTGGGGGAGGAGCGTTCTGAGAATTTGGGAACTTTTGTTGTGAGGACTTGCGCCATCCACTCACTGTGGCACTGAAAAGATGGGAGATCTGGTTTGGCCCTGTCCTGAGTCTGCTGGGAGAGTTTTGACAACTCTGGTATCCATTTGAATTTTGACTGCTCTGTCTGTGTCCAAGGATTTATGCCTTTTCCTGGCTGTGTGTCCCATGACTTCAGGAATTTGCCAGCCAGCATGAAGATTATTTTAATGAAAAACCCTTTCAAAATTCTGTTTCCACTATAGGAGCCCTACCTCCAGCCCTGTTGATTCCCATTGAATCCAGCAGTAGCCAGAGGGAATACAACTTTGAAGAGACAGCTTTAAAATGTAGTTCAAAGCCCATAAACAACAAATAATCTTTCTCCAATGAACTTTACATCAGTTTCAGAAAGGTGTAATCCTGCATATTGTCTTGATAGGAAAAATCTTCCTATGCTGGCCTGGAAACTTTGCATATGCCTCATTTTTATTGGACTTTATATCCAGCCAGCTGTTCCACTGAGTTTCTTTTTTTTTTTCTTCTGAGGATCTCGCTGGCTGTGTTTTACTAGATTTTATTTAGGCTTTTGTATCTATGAAAGTAATGGTGATACAGCAACAGATTGGGAGCTTCGAGGTGGAATTTAAGGTGCTGTGGAAAGGTCAGTGCCAGGCTGCAGATCCCAAGGCACACGTGTGAAGCCTGGTGTCTTCATTCCTGCATTGCAGAAAGGAAACTAAACCACACAGGGCAAAAAGTTTAGCTTGGAAAAGAGGACATAAAATCACCACCCCAGCCTGGTGCTGTATTTGTGGGGCAAACTCACAAGGCAGGTCTGCATTCTGAAACCTGCCTGGTGTTGCGGTTTTCTGGTTTTTTGACTAAATATAATTTGACTGTAAAGAAAGCAAACCCTTAAAAGCTCCAAAGTGTCGAGAAGGATTCATTCCTCTGACAAGTAACTTTAAAAACATGTCTTCAATTGAGTCCATGTGTCTGCTTTCAGACAATTTCTACTGAAAATGCCTTCACAAGTAGAGGCATTGCTGTAAATAATCAGATTTCAAACGCTACAACTCCTAGTCATTTTGAATATAGTCCTGGAGTTGAAACAACAAACATAAAACTGGCTGTTTTAATACTGAAAAAGGAACTGTGAGGCCATCAGCAAAATCCAGCCCAGGAAATGCTGTCAACTGAAGACAAAGTAAACTGAGAGCAGTAAATCAAACTGAAACACATATTTTTATTGTGGACCAAACAATACAGGGCCTAACATTTCCACAGGCAAGGCACAAACGTCCTTTTACTATCAAAACCAAAAGCTTTTAAAGCTTCAAAAGGAGCTGCAGGCAAAGAGGCAAATAACAAACGACAGGCAGAGCTGGTCTGACAGGGTTTTGCAGGTTGTGTTATAGGAGTGTTGAGCGATTCACAAATGTCAGCTTGTCCTCCCAGCATCACTGCCGACCATGCCATCCCCAGCTGATCACTCACAGCATTTTTGGGCAGGTGAGCTGAAAAAGCTCAACAAGTGACCTCCCCTCAGCTGAGCATCCCTGTGCATGCTGGCAGTGCCTCTGCTGCAAAGCAGAATATATCCACTTGTAATTCTTTTGGTGAAGATGCCAAAATCAACCGGCAGGGCCAGCTCAGCTGACAGGAGGTACTTCCTCGAGCTCCCCTGGCTGGGTCACAGTCAATTGTGAGTTCATTCCCAGGCTGCTGCTGTGAGCCCTAATTCTGCAGCCTCTGTAAAAGTAAGCGTACAGCTGAACCCAGTGGATGCAGTCGGATTTTGCTTTTGACTTAATTTGACTTGGTCATTCAGCGTGTCGATTCTTCTGAAATGTTGTACATGGAGGAAATATCTCTTGACTGCTTCAGAATCTGAGTTTTCCCAGCAAAAGGCAGGAAGCTTTTCAGAAAAGGGAAAGAAGATCCCAGCTGCTAACCTTTTCTGTGTGTAGGAAAAGAAGAGATATATTGTAATACAGGGTATTACATTCACATCTGAGCAGAATGGACACATTGTCATCCTTTCGAAATGTACTTCAGATATTCTAGTCTTAACAGTTCTCTTTGCACCCCAGTTTTCTGGCCCATGGCTGCCTTTCCTGTGCCTCATCTCTCACCCTCAGACTGCTGGGGGTGACATTTGGCCCACACAGGAAGATAAGAATTACGATTGAAAGGAACTTCCGAAGTCATCAAGTCCTGTCCCCTGCTGATGAAGGCAACCACATCATATGATGTCTTTCAAACACTTATCTGGTTCCATCTTGAAACCATTTAGGCTTCTTGCCCTCGCTACTCCTACTGAGAGGCTGTCTTTCTTCTCATGGTTATAAACCTTCTTCTAATTTCCAGCCTAAATATGTCCAGTGCAGTTTGGGCTGTGTTTAATAGATACTGAGAAAATAAATTAGTCACCAACTTGCTTTAATTTATGTGCATCAAGCTTTTGATACACATGTCAAGGGCCCCTCTGCTGCTGTATATATTTTTTTGCTCATGGGAAGATGTCAGGGTGAGGGGGAAATGGGACAGCCCTGCTGGGTGCCTGCTGTGTGCTCCAGCTTGGCAGAGAAGGAAGGTGAGGAATGGGAAACAAGAAGACAGCTGAGCTGGAGCAAGGGTCAGGAACAAGGTGTCAGGAGCAATGAGGCCTGGTAATGAGCAATAGAGAAATTGTGAAACAGAATGGGGGGGGAAGGCACTTCTAGGAAAAATAGTGGTGCAGATAAAACATAAGCAAACTAATAATATTTATGCAACAGGGAAGCAGATGAGGAGAAATGTAACATAAAAGAGGAGGATTCACAAAGAGTTTAGAGCAGGGGAAGAAAGAAACCAACCATCAGCAATGGAAACCAAGATTGTTTCAAGTGTGGGGGTGTCTGACTGGTTTCGGCACACTCCAGTTCTGCTCCACAAGCTGGCGGGAGCTAAGCTCTTCTCTCAGTTGCATATCCCAAAACTGAGAAATGAAGACTTAGTCTTAATGAAAAAAAAAATCTTTAGAATGCAGAAATGTGTTTTCTGAGAATACTTTAACATTATTTGTGTGGAGAGCATGAACTTGAAGAGTGAATGAATGGTAAAAAGTTGTTTTCTGGTACTCAATGAAGGTTCTTGATCTACTGATCTGTGAGAAATTCATTGTTACTATGGCAAATATGAATACTAAAGGAGAAGCCATCCCTCTTCATCAGAACAGACTTCAAATAATCAAAGACAATTTCTAACAAATCAGATAATTTTGTAAAAGGGTGGGGCTTCTCCTCCTCCTCAAGGCTAGCACCTTTTGCCAGCATTATGTGTAGAAATGCATGGATGAAGTAAGGAACAAATGGGACAACAGGAACTCAAGTAGGTGACAACACAGACCTTTGTACTGAGCCAGCATTAAAAGTCCTGCAAAGAGAAGTATCTACTTGTAGCTCATGCCAAACATTAAATTCCAAGTTTTAGAAAGCCCTGTCTGGTGGATGAGTGAGGGAGCTGTAAGATGACTGTAACGCTGCATTGATGGCCATTGAGGATCTTGTTGTGCTGCAGTGACTTTACACAGAGCAAACACTTGCCCAGGGAACTGCAAGCTCTGCTGGGTAGGGATGGAGGCAGCATGGGAGGTACAGACACCAACCACTTCTGAGCCTCTAAACGTTTCACATGTGCTTTGCTTTGGGAGGTCCTGGGGACAAGGCAGGTGCTTCTGCACAACACATGTGTGGGCAGCTTTGCAGGGTCAGGAGTGCTGTGTGCATCCTGCACGTGGTGGTGGTGTGATGTTCTGTCATGGGAATGCTGCCAGTGGCCAGAGAGAGCACAGCTCTGGCTTTGTACTTGCCAATATTTTTTATAAACAGTAACAGCAAATGGAATTCCCGTTGTCAGCGGGTGATCATCAGCTCTCCTGTCTATTTTCCTACTTTCCTTAACGTACAATTTAGAATGTTCCTTTTGCTTACCTCACCTGGAACTCAGTGGAAGGAATCAACCAATTTCTGTATTTCGAAACCATTCCTCTCAAGCTAAAGAGAATTAAAATCTTTATGTCTTTTAGATGAGCCTGATGTTGCCAGCACAGTCCCAACCTGCAAATTAGCCAGAATTCATTCAAGAGCATTAGTCTTGCATTACTCGTTTTATTTTTTTTTTCAGAGGTCTGTAAGTTGTTCCTCTATTTGCTTTTTCTCCTCAGATGCACACATATGAAATGGATGGTTTGTGTCCTTTTAGAAAGAGAGCTCGTTTCCATCAAGCCAATTAATGAAGGGGATGTGATCTTGGATGTTTGCACCAGGGGCTGCCATCTGATCAGTGAGCTGGGGGCATTGCCTGCATCTTCATACAAGTCATCAGGTGGCAAATTCACCAAGGAGTCTGCCAGCTGTTTAACTTCATTACAGTTTATCATTATGTCTGCCTCCTTTTTTTTTTTTTTTTAAATTTCTCTGTTTAATCACCTAATATCATTTTTATTGGCTTGTCAGGGCGTGGGAGAGAGCAGTGGGGAATTCATTTCACTTTCTCATATTACATATCTATTTTGGTAAAATATTATGGCAAGTTCATGTCTGTCCTACTTTGAAACAATAAGATTCAAGTGAACTAATTAAGCCTGTGACTACCAAAGCATCTAATTAGCATTAACTCTTAGCTGTAAAACTAAGAACGGTGTCCACCCTGCAAGATACATTTCTGTATGGTTAAAATGAACCAGGACCTGATAGCCAGATAGTTGCTTAAAGATAGCACTTTTCCAGCTCAAAGAAGCCACTTGCTTTTGACTGAAGCATGTTCTTGTCAGTATGACAAAGCTGGGTGAGCAGCAGTTCCAAAGGTATCTTCATCTGCAGTTTGATGAGGCATCAAACCAAATCACTGTTCATGCCTTACAGCTTGGCCATCAGAAAGGGAGACAACTTTCCTGTGTGGCATATGTGTGTTCTGGATGTGGAAATGTGTTGCAGTTTCGGCGGAGATCTAGGAATTTGTTAAGATTTTAATAGAGCAAGTAATAGCGAGATTAGAAATTGAAATTCTAGCTATTCAACATTTCCTGTATATGCCATGCCTGGTTTCAGATGCTGTACTTGCAGTGAAAGTACATTCTTGCATGGATGTCAATCCAAAAATAGGTGTTGCTTAAAAAAACCAATTTAAAAAAATCCTGAAGGCTTCTGAGGTATCCTTGCATCCAGATATACTGTAACATTATGACTTTAGGCTGATGTAATGCATGCAGTTGTGTTCATTTTTGATGCAGAAAAAGGCTAGTCTGACACATATCAAGGTGATACTAAACATTCATCACATCTCCTTGTCCAAGAAGCTGCTTCACAACAGTGATCCAAATTTCACTGGAGTTTCCCATTTGTGAATACACGGTATAAATCACACTTTCCCCACCTCCTCCTCTGCCAGCTCTTCTGTCTACTGGCTGTGTTCAGAAAATTATCTCTATCCCAGAAGGTCAGAACAAGTGCTACCAGCAGTGATATCCCCTTCTGTGGAATCTCCAGTCCAATTCCCTGGGGGTCTGGAGCTCTGCTGATTGTTTTCCAAATTACTGCATTTCTCTAACAGGCTTTAGTGTCTCAAAAATTTACTCCATTCCTGACCTTCTCAGACCTCTCAGCTGGAAGTTTTCCACAATGCCATCAAACTGCACGCTGTAACCTTTTAAAAAATGTTGTTAACGTAGGTTAAAATCACAAATGCATTTTAGGTTTGATTTCTCTTTTAGAAATCCCAAATTGCGCTGCATATTGGAAAGGCCTGGTTTGGCTCGGAGCCATTCTGATAGATGTCACATTGCTAAACTAGATGGGTTTAGAAATATGCCTCAATGTTTCCTTTTTTATTTCAAACAAATACAAGCAGTAGATTAACATTTGGCTGACCCTGGCAACAATTGCTGAATGTAATGTTTCGAGCACTCTAACACTCTGATACTCTGTGCTCCTCCACAGTGGAACGTTGTTTTTAAACAGCTTTCCAAGTTGTACAAATTGTGGGCATTTTTGCTAAAAGTACTGACCAGCAGACCTGATGGCATCCAAACCATGTGGCCAGATGACATGAGAGGGGCTTTTCTTCACCTGGTTGTGCAAGAAACAGCAAGGTGTTCCTGCAGGCTGGCCATTTGCTTCAAGTAGTCGATTAAAAATCCTACTTTTGTATCTGTTATAAAGTTTCTGTGATATACTGCCCGAAAAAGCTTCCAATGAACGGGGAAGCCCACGCCAAAAAGCATGTAAGCAAGTGATAGAGTCAAATCACGTGAGAGAAAATTAAATTTTCATGTCTCGTAAATGAAATATACATTAGGGACTCTCTCTGGTGACCTCCAGACTCTGTAATTTTTGGATTGGAGCTAAAGATCTAAACCATGCAGCCACCACAGCCTGTAACATGTATGTGGTGGGTATTGCCTTGCTATGGGCCTGCGATGGTAAACAAATGGAACCAGTTTTGGAGAACTGCTATTGACAGTAAAATTCTAATTTCGCTCCAGCTCCCAGAACAGATGTACCTCAGAGTCCATAGACTGCAATACTTAACTGCAGCTACTCAGCTGTGACCTTCAGCCTCGGGCTCACTGCAATAAAATTTTCATGCAACCATATGGAAGAATATTTTAATAGAGATTTACTGTCAGTAACTGTCCCAAAGGAGCAAATAAGGAAGCTGTAACATATTGCGTACAGTAAATCAAGGGGACTTCAATGGAAAAATGAAACCTCCCTGAGGCAAGCATCTTTAAAATTACAGGCAACACTTTGTACAAATATGTGTACAAAGGACTAGTTATGCACTCAGTTAAGCAACTCAAAATGGTTTTGATTTGAAGAGATATTTATTAGAATTTATTTATTGTGTTTTGTACGTGCTAATGGGGGAGGGGGGTCATCTAGTCAGGTTCACCAGGAACTGCTGGGGAAGTTTGATTTCATCAGCTGCGATGTAAAACAGGCAAAGGCAGAGGGAGGGAGAGGGAGCACTGAGTCCATGAGTTCACACAGCAAATTGCATCTCCCAGCAAACACTACTGTAATGGTGCTCTATCAGCCTCTTTGACCACGTTGGAGGGTTTTAGTTAAAAGCAATTAACCTCTGCAATTGCTGGCTGCTTCCTGGAGCCTGGTGGAACCAGCGGGGAATGGAGTGCTCAGAAGGAACCAGGAAACACAAATGTCAGCTTTGGAAGCATGTCAGAGCTGTTCCCTCTTGGCACCCTGAGGAGCCTCGTGTGGGCAGACTAAATCTGAGAAGTATGAATTGGCAGAGGCCTTGGTCTCTGGAGGTTTTCAGGGATTTCATAATTCCCTTTTTAGGGCTTCATTCTCTTACCTTTTCCTTTGAGGGTCCTTTTTTGGGAATTTCTGCAAATGAATAAAGGCAAACAGGAATCAGAATTTGCTCTCTACACTTACACTGCACACACACTTGTGTTGTTCCCCTAACAAAACCGATAACATGACAAGGCAATAAATCAGCATCAAGTAGATTAAATGCTCACGGTGGTCAGACTGAGTTATCTTTTGAAATGTTCAATACAGTCATGTAAAAATCAGCCTGTCTGAAAACATACAGGTGTCTGTTGAGCACACTGACTCAGGAAGTGTGTGATGAAAGAAAGGCATAGCAAAGCTCAGGGAAAACAAGTAGCCATGTGGCAGGAGACAGATCTGCCTTTTTTGAAAGAAAAGTGGAGTATTACATATGAGGGACTCATCAAGCCACAAAGATGAGATAATTGTTAAATTTGATTAAAGTAAAAAAAATGAGATAGTTATTCTTTTAGGTAAATCCCTGAGAGCAGAAGGCGTGAGGAGTGTCCTCTGCTTAGGATGGCTTTGAGGATACAGAGCTCAGGGCTGGGGAGCATTAATGCTTTGAATGGATGAGCAGAAGTATCAGGGGTGTATCTCAATAAAAAACTGTGAAGAAAGGAGTTACAGCCGTGCAAAAACCTGTGCATTTGGTGGGTAGGCACACATTACAGGAGAGAATGAGAAAAAACAAAATGTGTTTGCTAATAAAGAGGCTGTGTAACAGGAGCTGCACTTCATCTCCCATATTCTCTTAGAATGATCTGTGTCACCCTGCATTTTGACTGATTAAATGGTGTAAAGTCACCCCTAGAAAGTAAAAAGTACTTTTCAATGTTCCTTTACATCTGGTCTCTGAAAACATTGTTCCTCCATGTCTTTTGGGGTGACTCTGGAGGCTGCTGTTGTATCGGTGACGTAATTCCAGAAGAACTTTATGATTTCCAACAGCTATTTCAAAGGAAGGATGGGTTTTAACTTTAGAACATCTCATGCCTATTCTGGATAGCAATTAGAGATGTTTTAGAGAAAGAAAAAAGTGATCTTAACAGGAAATATTTTTCAGTTGTGATTTTAACCCACCTTTTCCTTTGTACTTTGCAAATCATTCCTGTGCTGTAAAATAGGATGGGAAATCATGGGTAGCAGCTGTGCAATCCCCTCCTTTGCTCCTCACATATGCCTTCTTAACCTTCAAGTAAGAAGTTCTGACTTGCCATGTGTCTGAGCACCTTCATTTCTCTGAAATCTCGCTGTGCTGTGAAACATCAGCTACAGACACACTTGAAAAGGCAGGCAGAAAGAAGCTTTTAATGACTGAAAGTTATGTCTCCCCCAGACAAAAATCTGCCAGAATGTATTTGTTTTGATTCTTTTATTGCTGTTTGGTGGGGGGTTTGGTACTATCCCTAGTGTTGGATTCTGACAGGGGGTTTTTTCCTTTCTATTTCTAAGTTCCTATTTCCATCTTGAAATGCCCTCTTCAAAGAATACCAAAATGTTCAGAGAATACCAAAATGAGAGGATTCTACAAGTTTTGTTTTGCTGATCGACTGTTGACAGAGGCTTTTGAGGAGAGACAAATCACTGAGTCTCTGAGCATCGTAGAGATTGTCTCTTCTTAGCTCAGTATCATTTAATCACCTGCAGGCATCCCAATTACCATAAGCAGAATTACTATCCCAATTAAGCAGCAGTCCTTGCCACTTGGTGTCATTAGACTTAATTTGGTTCCTTGGGAAGTGTCCTGATTAAGTTGATTACCTGATTAAGTGGGTGTACTCTATATGATGGGCCTGATGCATCAGTGCTTTAAGCCAGTTCTGCTTGTTGATTAAAGTGCTATTATGGCAGCGTAGGAATAGAGCAATGCCAAGGTGAATTTGGCCCGTTGCTTTTAGCAGTTGTTGTCCAAGCTTGCAAAACACGTTGTGTTTTTAGCAGGAAGTCACTGGACACAAATTACCCCTGGGTTTAATTCTATAGTGTTGGAGAAAATGAAATTGTGGTGAAATTGGACAGGCGCTTTGGTTTTTTTTGCTTCTAAGAACAAGTGAAATTTGCTCTTTGCAAAGGGGATGTGGTGGAAATGGTGTTGTTAAATGCAAGATAGGAATGTTCATAATTTAAAGAGGGTGGAAATAAAATCCTAATAGCTCAGGTTGCTACTGTTTTGCCCTGGTTCTCCATGCTTGAAAATATTGGTGTACTATATCACCCCGTTTCAACCCTGAGCTGGAAAACGGCAGTCTGAGAGTACATTCAAAATTACGTTTTTAAATGCATTTTATCTCTGTTTGTGTTTCTTGGCTATCTCTGGGTCTAACATGGAACATCAGAACATTAAGAGCCACATGCATTCACTGATTGACATCATCAAAACCAGCAATATCATAGGAGGGGTTAATTAGGCATCAGGAAAAAAAAAGTCACATTATTTCTGGCCCAGCCAGAAGTAAGAGGGAACAGAAGTAAAACTAGTAAAGCAATGTCTAGGAAAACTTTCTTCTTCATTTGTATTGTAGGAATAAAACATGTAGGATACTGCTTAAGTGTTGCAATTTTTGATATAATGACAGTGCTGAAAATCTGCAGGTTAATCTTTGAGAAGTGACTCCACACCTAAATGATACCTGCATTCATCTCAGCTGCCTTTGGGCACCTCTGCTGTCAGAGTCTATATTGGGATGTCAAGTCTAGACTTTTTTCACAGCTGGGGAAGAAACACAGGAGCTTTTGGTGTTGATGCAACCTGGAATAGACGTCTGCTTTAGGATGAGGTGCCTTGTTGTGTAAAGTGAGTCTCTTCAGCTCACTCAGAGGTTCATATCGCTCCTGTAGGCACCTTGACTTGGCAGGGTGAATCAAAACCCCACTTTTCCTTGAGGTGGTGCTGCTGGGTTGCAGAGGTGCCCACTTCTATCAGCAGAATCTGCCCATCTGGCATGAGATGAGGGGTGGTGGCTCACCTTGCTTTTATCTCTTGTCCCTTTCATCCAGAACATATTGCTGCAACTGGAGTTAATACAGCTATTGGCAATGATATGAACATATTCGATTTTTTTCCTCCCATTAGGTTTTCTTGGAGGACAGGAAGCAATTTTCCCTCCTGTCATGCCATTTATCTAAGGATAAAGGAGGAGGGGATACAAACCTGCATTAAACTATCTTTGCTAACAGAAATCAGTTGTCCAACCCTATCTGTTTGATCTGTCCAGCTGATGGAAGAGATACAGCCCTAACTAAGCTGTATTAAAAGCTGTTAGCCAGCTTTTATCCATCTTTTGGTGCAAAAGGGGCCCTGTACAGTTAAAGGGCAGAAAGAAGGCTTGCCCAAAGGGCTAATCAGAGCAACACCTTAGTTTAGGTGCTTTGAAAGCCTAAATGAGATGGATATGGTAGCAGTGGATGTTCTCCATTTAAAAGATTCTTAAAATAGCCCACAGCTGTTGTAATGCCTATGTCTTTCCTTCTTACCCATTCCTCTCTAAAAATCATCTCTAAACACTCCTGCATGAGGACTACTTAGGGATAGGAGAGGTTTCATTTGTTAGACTGTGTCCAGGGAGCCTCCTTGTAGAGGTCTAGCTGACTTTTTAGATTGATCTAATCCATACTGGGAAGTGGCTGGATCCCACCAAGACAACATTTCCCTAGATCTTTTCTCTTGCATTTCCAATAACTTCTTCAAAGCAGATGTTGTAGCCCAGACCACATGAATTGAAAATGCTGATTTGGACAGTAGTATCCAAAAATGCCCTTTGAAGTACAAGAACCTGTGAGATAAAGTGTGCATCGTTAACCCAACATTTAAATCTCCTTTTCCTTTGAATAGCTCAACCTACCCCTCATTCTCATCAGGATGGTAAACAGTCTGAGCTGAGGAAATGGCTCTGAACCTTGTTTGTGAGCACTCGCGGGTCAGATTGAAAATAGGGATCCCCTTTATGGAATTGGGCTGATGGACAGCAGCTGGAGACTCTGGCCCTTTATGCTGACATCTCCTATGTATGCACATTCAGCTGCTGGGACCTGAGCATGTGCAGTGCATTATTTTCTCCATCTTTGCAATCTGGCAAGTAACTGTGGTGCCCTGAAAGGTTACAGATGTGGCTATAAAGTTTGCATGACTATTTGCTCAGCTGCATGCGTCACAGCTACGTGAGCCTGACTCCTCCTTGGAGTCAAGTAAGGGAGGAGCAGGGATTTCTGCAGTAAGTGCACCTTTAAAATAAGAGCATAAACACCCACTGCAGCACAGGAGTCCCCAGGCTAGCTATAATTTGGGCTAGTAGGCCATATTCCATAGCCAAAGATCCATATGGGAGTGTTTCCTGCTTGCATATCCAGCTGCCTTTGGCTGCTCAGCCTGAATGATTTTCAGAAGCATCAGCATTCAGCACAAGCCTGCAAGGAGGCTCAGCCTCCTGTAGATTTTGCCACACATGCCTCAGCTTGGCTTTTGCTAAATACTAGGCATAACCCATTTATTTATACTGCCTCTTTTTTCCTTGCTTCTGAAGATATTCCATTTCAGCAGATGTCAGCGATGATATTCCCATTTGTGTCACTGTGGCATGGCTGGGACAGGCAAAAGTGGCCCTATGGCTGTTCCAAGTGTGTCTGCTCCCTGAGTAATGAGTGATGTGTTCCTTGTTCCCTGCATGTGCCACACGTTCAAGGTCTGTTGTTTTGTTTTGACTGGCCAAACAGGCAATGAGGTGTCACTTCTTTGTGCCTGGATAAACACAGCACTCAGGGCAAGGCATCTAGTTTGAGTATTCATAGCAAATGTGGTTAAAATGCTTTCTAAGGCAGTTCTTCAGTACTTTGGGGTCACTCCCTCTGAAAACTCTTGCCAGCAACCTTGCTTGCTAGAACACTGACAGGAAGAAAACACACAGAAGGTGAAAACATAATTGAATCCAATTCCTTTCAAAATTGAATGAATGAATGAATATTGCTGTAAAGTATTTGCAATAACCTCCCAGATGTCTGTCTTAGACTTTGGATGAACTTGGCTCAAAAGTACCTTTTTTTTTTTTTTAAATTTTAGATTTTGCTTTTTATTAAGTTTTTGAACAACATTTTACAACCAATAATAAAAAAGTAAAATTGCATTGTATCCTACCAATATATCGGGGTCTTCAAGAAAGCTTTGGTACCTAAGAATTTGGAATGGGCCTGGCTCCCCCAAATTGAGTACTTGCCTGCATTTTTTGGGGTAGAGGTGTTAGATTTGTAAATATGTATTCCTACAGCTTTCAGTGAGACAACCAGGATGCTCTGTGCTCTGTCATGTATTTATATGATAAATCATCAGGATGTGTCTTAGGAGATTTCCACCATTACAGACCTCAGAAACTTCATGAGAGTGGAGATCCTCTCCCAGAGTTCGTGTCTTGCTGAGGTCAAAACCTTGTGAGAACACAGCTATTCTAAAGAATTAAATGTGAACCTGATGTTAGCACTGATTTAATCTTTCTCATAAACTCCCAGCTCGAGCCAAAACCTCTCTACATGCGGATAGCAGAGATGACAGCTTGATGGATATGAAACTTTAAGCACTGTGTACAGTTGGGATTGCTAAGTAGGATGAGGGATATGTAGAATCTTGGATAGTCCTGTTAGGATGTATAAGCCCTTCACAGTCTTGTCAGATGAAGAGCAAAGATGGATTTATGTGTTATGATGAAGGAAACTGGAACCTTCCTACCAGTGAATGTTAGGAAAACTCTGACATTTTCTCCAATGAGTTGCATGCCTGCATAAGCCAAGGGGATTCAAAACTGATGGCTCTGCATGCCAGGAGCCAAAACATGCAGAGTGTGCAAGTGGTTTTGGAAGATCCCTGAAACAGAGTGAGGCCTCCAGGTAATAAAGGGTATTTTTAGGGATTTTGGTTGGTTGGTTGGTTTGTTTGTTTTTACAGTTAGAGGAAATGAACTGAAAGCCCTAACTTGATTTCTCCTTGTGAATTAATCTGTGCTAATTATTGCTATTCATAAAACAGTGTGCCCTCGAGGTCCCAAATGTGCAGAGACTTGTACAGCTATTTTATGTACCTATTGAATCCAGAACTGACAAACAACTGCCTACAAAGTTAAAGGTACATGTCATTGCAGGATTTGGGCAGGAGGAGGGCTTTGAAATCACTTATTTTAAGAGCCCAAACAAAACAAGGGCGGGTGAAAACATAAAATTAATACTCTTCATTCAAACACAATTCCTGATCAACTGCTTTCTTTGAGGCTCACTGGCTAAGCCTTGGGCAGGAGAAAGTAGTAAGGAATCACAAGTGAATGACAAAACCAATCAAAGGCAGGAAAGAAAAACAGCCTCCTTGGTTTTGATAAGTATCAGCTCTGTTTCCTATGTGTTGGCTTCATCCACAGCCAGCTGTAATCAATAATATCTTCCTTTAGAGTTCAGAGCACTTTGGGTGAAAGCCTGCTGCTGCACATGGTTGCTTTCCACTGTGAGTCTGGGAGCACAGCTGTGCTACATCCTGGGCTGTGGTAAAACAGTCCTGGGCCTTGTGCTGTGCATGGTGTCCTGCAGTAATCCCAGCCCAGCTCTGTGGAATCAGCATCACCCACCTCTCAACAAGCTACAGCTCACAGGGGCTTTACTGGGAAGAAGTGAGCACAGGAATTACAGCGTGGTTTTGTTTAGCCAAACTAGCTGGGAAGTGATTTGTTTCCTCTCCTCTTTTTAAAAAACCCCCTGTCACCCCACCATGCACAAGAACACACGGACGATCATGACAATGTTTTGACCCTCCTGTAGGAAAGGTAAGGGAAAATGCAAGTAATTTTGGTAGGTGTTTGTTTTCCAGTTTCATATGGAGATGATGCAGTTCGAAATTACTGCAGAAAAGAGACTCTTTTAAAAAGAGATGGAGAGTCTAAAATGTAAATAAAAATAGAAGCATTTTGCAAAAGGAAATGTAAACCTTTTGGGGAAAAATTTCAGTTGCATTTTCTTGCTGTATTTTCCTGTATCTCTACCATTTGGAAGAAGAGGAAGGCAACTGCACAGTGATCCTTCCAGTGGATTTTATATATGTACATGTGGAACAAATCCCTTTTAAGTTGCTGGATAGTCTTGGAAAACACATGACTTTTAGGGAGCAAAACTGGTGGGACAGACAGTATACCTATGCAGAGAATAAAGCAGATGTCAAGGCTTCTAACAAAATTTTAGACTTTCTTCTAAATGTTTAGGTGAAATGTGAAACTGGGATAATTAAGCTCTTATCCTGTAGCTTAGTCATCTTGCCTGTTTCATAACAAGTAACTAGGCTGGGTTTTCCAGAGAAGTCCAGGTTTGCTCGGTGTCCAACCTCAATGAAAATTCTCTTTGAAAGCGAGGAGGTGGGAGGGGTGTGACAATGAGGGTCAAAGCAGCGCTGAATCTGTGTTCCTACAGCACAATTATAGCTAACTGTGNAAAAAAAAAATCAGCAGCCAGCTTTTGATGGAAGGATATGGTGGGGAACCCCGAAAGCAGGAACAAGGTGTGTCTTGGTTCATGCATTTTTGGGGTCTAATATTTGAGATGTCAGTTTTAAGCACGGAGGCCACAGTTGTAGTCCCATCCTGTTTGCCATCTGCTGGGATAAGGTAGAAAGAAGATCAAGAGATTTTTGAAAGGGGTAGAAGACCAAACTCAGAGATTTTAAATATTTTCTCTAGAACTGAAAGTACTTTCCATGAAATTAAAAAAAAATTATTATACATTCAGTTGTTGCTCAGGCATTAAATCAGGCACAGCTTTTAAGTGCAACCCTCAAACACTGTTGCTATTTGTGTAAGACTGGGCTACCCTGATTCAAAGAGTGATAGTATTTAGAATAAGAGCACTGACTGCTAAAGGATACTGAGGCTGAATCACAGAGCTGTTCTTCTGAAACAGAAGTTTTCATTAAAAAATACAGTGCTTTCTTGGCAAGGAACTGCAGAGTGCTTTAAAAGGCTAATGATGTTGTTGGTGGGTGATACATTTTGAAAATGGAAGACAAGGAAGAGAAAACATAATTTCCTTTAAATTTAGCATAAATTCTATTACCTCTGCTATTGTCCCATAGGCCAATGGCACAGCTTTCCTAAAGCATCTGCTTCCTAAATTATATTGTACAGTTTGTTCTTTCAGACCCCTGCATTGTTTCTATGGAGATCAGTGCAAACACTTAGCTCTTCATGCCTATAAGGGATTTTGAGTTAAAGAATAAAAAGGGAATGTGTAGTTGGGCATCTACATACATGCTTAGGTACCAGGAACTTGGAATCAGCTGGTGGATCAGCAACCGTGAAAATTTGCTTTGTGTTTAGATTCAGGGAGGTGAGTGCTAGGGTCTCCTGAGCTCAGAGACCCCTTGGCCAGGGTCTGCAACTTATTTACTGATCAGTTGTATTTTATCTTGATTTCTTCCTCCTATTTCCTTTTAGTTAAGAGGACTCTTGCAATTAATCACAGCAACATTTTTAGACATCCAGGATGAGGATTTGTCTTTCCTGGGCACTTAATGCAAAACATTTTTCCCATGTTGCTACCCAGATACCGTAAAAAGCAGGTCAGGATTAGGAAGTGCTGATACTCTCCCATTGCAGAGAGGAGCTGGAGGTACAAGTAAATTTATATGGTGTTTTGTCCAAAGCCTCTGGCAGAACTGGAAAGTGAACTCAGCCCCTATTTTCTTGTTTGAGTTACTGTAGCTCCAGAACAGCTCTTCCACCTTATCTCACTCACAGACTTTATTAGTGTGCAGCTGGACCTTGGCATCCCAGTCACTCTGTGTAATTATTCAGCAGTGTCTTGCGGGACTTGGGTGCTGGAAGTATTAGATCTATTTTGCATAATTTATATAATTTACTTTTGAATGTCAGAAGGGAAAAGGAACCCCTAAGTTTTGATTAGACACTAAATTCATTACTTCACATTAGAATTGCCTTCACCAGAGGACCAAGGATACTCATTTGATTCAGTAACGAGAGCTCCAAAGAGTACTAATTTAGTAAGACTATTGACTGTTCATTACTCTGATGTTGCTCAAATAGCTGAGAGCATGTGTGGTGTTTAATGTGATCTTAAACATTACTATCTATGGTAAATCAGAAACAGGGCACAAGTGCTATAGCTGCTGTTTAATGATGTATGAAAAAGCTGCCTGGTAAAGTGCACCATTAAGAAAAGCTAAAACCAGTGCTGAACAAAGACCTGATGAAATATTGATACCTGTGCAGCCAGTACCAGTTCTTCTTAGTTGGAAAGTGAAGTCTGGGTTTCTGAAATATCAAACTTAACTTGAGCAAAGCAATGCAATCAGATGGATGGGAGCAAACTGTCTGTTAGGGGAAGAAAAACAAACCCCAAAACAACAAAGAAAAATAATACAGTTAGTCTTCAACACATCAGTGCTTAGTTTATAATAGGGAAGACCTCTAGTTCTACCATTATTCCCTTTCCATTGAAATACTGAACATTCCCCACCCCACCCCCAACTCTTTCCTCTTTCTTAGAGAAAGAATCTAATTTAAAAAAAATTTAGTAAGACGGTCCATTTCAAAAGATGAACAGAAGGATGTAAGGTTCATCTCACCTTTAAAAAGTGTAAAAAGACTGATGTTTGGAGAAGCCTTCTCAAGTCAGATGCCATCATTGCTTGAATTTTTCTCAGAGATTCTTGGGAAAATCATCACTCCACCTGCAGTGGACTTGCATGTGCTTAGCAGAATGTTTCTCTTCTCTGCACACCTCTGTGTGAGAAAATGGCTTTGTTCAGCACTGTCACAAACAATGTTAATTAACTCCAAACCAGTAATGAACTCCCTTTTGCTCATATTTTGCTATAAGGCTAGTGTTTGTGCTTGTAGACCTGACTCCAAGACTGGGTTAATTTCTTTTAACTAGGAAAGCACCTCTTCAGCTCTTTGTGAACCAAGGCTCAAACATCTGTGCAAATTAGGTTATTTTTATTTTACTTTCAACTTCCTTGTTTCATTTTCTCCCCCTTCCACTGAACTTGAGCTTTTCTGCAGCCAGGGCTGTGGTAGATCAGTGCTGTTGCCTGTTTTAGCTGCTGCAAGGGCCTTGTGATGGCAGTTTTCACAAGTCAGGGTAGGATCTTAATTGTGGAAGCTGGCAGGGATGGCTTCTCTCTCATGACAACGTCTCTGTAGTTTGTGTTGTGGGAAACCTGAAGTTTCTCCTACCCAGGTGCTGCATGTGGGTCCCACAGAGCCCTCACTCAGCCTGGAAAGAAATGAATGTGAAACAGAGAAGGCACCCAGAAATGGTCAGAGCAGGGACTTTATTAAAACAAAACCAAAAGGAAGTGCTTCTTCACACAGCACATAATGAAATTGTGCTACTCATCCACACAGGATGTAGAAGAGACCTGAAGAATAAACTCAATTCAAAAGAAATAAAATAATGGGATTAGGCAATTTTATTAGAAGAGGTCCATTGGTGGTTATTAATGAAGTAGGTGGAACCTCCAGGTCAGGAAATCCTGGAGCCATTGATTTTAGGAAACAGGACACTGTAACCAGGAAAGAATCATACTTCCCTAGCCCCATCTTTATACAGGATTTCTATTACTGAGGTGTGCCAGGGACATCAGGTTGAAGCAGAGCAGCCTTTCTGCTGAAAATATCCTGAAACAAAGGACTTGATTCAGTCCAGGTGAAACCCCTAGGTCTGTGCTCTGAGAGAGATGTTGCCATCTTCACAGAGGCCAAAACAGGAGGTCATATTTCAGGATTTGGCAAAGGTTTGGAGAGAGCCTTTGCTCTCAGCGCAGTCTCAGTGGTCGATCCAAACTTTGGGGAAGCTCCAAATGGATAGGATAGAGGACAGGGCTGTCCCCACTCTGTTGCTGCAAGAGGCTTTGTGTAGTTCTGCCTACTCCAATACACGCAATAAACATGCAGGATATGTACACATGCATGTATACATGTTGGCTTTTAGAGAGGAGCAAAAAGAAAGAAGAATCAATAATTGTGTGCTCAATCTGTGCTCCAGCAGCATTTCAAGTTTTTTGAGGCTGCAGCATAACTTTTTTACAAGTGGGCACTTTAAAAGGAAGCAATAAAAGAGATTTCAGAGATAATTGATGTAGATCTGTGGTATTGTGCAAGAAAGTGTCCTGAAGAAAGACCCTGAGACAGGCAGCTCATTCAGGTTGTAATTAGCTCATAAAGAGAAGGTGAGTGGAGCAAGAAGCCTCCAGCATTTTTACCCTTCCCCTTAAACAAAGACCACCTTTACAAATATGTGTATATTAGAGCCTTTGGTCTGCAAATTTCTCTCTTGCTCACACCATCATAAAAGATTCAGAGAGCTGTATCTTTTTGATTACTAATTTATGCTGTTTACAGCCTGGGTAAGGGGAAAAGAAGAAAAGCTCTGAAAACTCCAGGAGCTGTGCTTTGCTGTGAGGAGAAAAGAGCATTCATCAGTGTTGTGCAGCCTGATGCAGGATTTTATTTATTTGGAGAGGAAGTAGAGTCCAGCAATAAGAGTTCGCAGGAAACTAACACAGGGTGGGTACAGTAGTGATGCCAGGTTTGGGGAATATTTGCTGGATGAGATGTGACACTATGATGAGTCTGTGGCTAGGGCTCCTGAGGTTGCCAGATCCACCAAACTGTGGGAAAAGTTTGTGTTCTAAGCTGTGAATGCCTTCTTCCCACCTCCTTCCCTGGATCAACCTGAGGTTGGCCATGCACAAAACATTCCTCTTTCCTGAAAGACATCAGAGCCATAATGTCCCATTTGTATTTCCTAGAGGTCACGAAATGTTTTATCTAGCTCGGGTGTGTGCCTACCTGGCAGCAGGGTAGCATTTTGCTCTTGCTCTGTCATGAGGCTGCAGAACCACTCTCACCATCTGCACTGCACTGCCCTAATCCCCAATTTCACTTCTCTCAAAAACAAGCCTTGATTTTTATCAGACAGGTCAAGATCTCCAAGGAATGTAGGTTCAAGCCCTTCAAGAGACCCATATGGGACCTCTGCAACTTTGTTTTTCTTATTTCTCTTTTTCTTTTCCATTAGTCAAACAGAAATATGACTTTCCTCCTCTGCAGCAGTGCAATAGCACATAAGATCTACATGTTGTAACCCCTTTGCATCTTTCTCCTTTTTTAAGGATTTCTTAAACTCATTCGTTCATCTAAATATGTCACCAAAGCTTTTCCTCCCTTGCCTTGAGTGGATGCAGATAGCCTTTAAGTTAAAATAAAAAATTACATTGAGGTGCTGTCACTACTTTAGAGAAGCCAGAGGAATCTAAGTAAGGCCATCACCATCCTTAATTCACACATTTGTGGGAAGGAAAATTGAAAGTTCAGCACCATGACTGAAAGACTGAGTCTTGGTTTGTCATCTTCCCTTCTTGAAACATAGACCTTAGTGATTTGATAGCTCACAAGGATCCCTGTCTCTGAAATAAAGTAAGAGATGCTCTTTTTCTGGTGACATAAGACAGTAAGCCTGTTGAGGATACATCCTCTGTTAGGCATGCAAATAGTTGCACTGAGATCACTTGCTTAAGGTTAAGCACAAATGCTGGTTTAAGCTGTGTCACAGCCAGAGCATTACAGGGACGGACAGTGTCTCCATGAGAACATGAAAGCATGAATAAAATCAGTCACACTTTAAAATATCAGCACCCATGTGACAAACATCATTTAGAGTGTGTGGGGAGTGTAGGTTTCTCTTTGCACATAAGTGGGCTCAGCTACCCTTTGTGTCTGCAGTTCTGTTCACTAGCACACACACAGTCGGCAAAGACTTTGCTTTGAAAATCTATTCCCAGTTCTGTTCTCTTTAACCTGCAAGGAGTTTCATCTGATGATGACTAGGCCTAACCAGCTTCATCACAAATTCACTTGTCCTTTTAAAAATCAGAAGAGCTCGGAGAAACATTTTCTTTAAAAGAAAAGCTGGCTTTGACATCTGTAGAAGGAAGGGGAAAAGTAGCCATTATAAGTAGATCTCATATTTGCTTTTCTAAAAGTTCACCAGGGCTCAGTGGTCAGGCCTGAAAATTTGCAATGCGCCTCCGAAACGTGCTAATAGCCAGCCAGCAGCACGCACAGAAATCCTCCCATCACGCCAACACATGCTTCTCTAGTTTAGAATAACCTCCTCCCCTGAAGGGCCACGTGCATAAAGTGCCAGTACATAACAGCTCATGTAACTGAATTTTAAACTCCTGAAAATAGCATCCTAGATTGGAAGTGCTGACATAGGCTTAGTGACAACAGTGCCAATTTAACAGTTGTATGCACTATGGAGTGTTCTTGCAACATTCCTTATCTGAAAGACAATCTGTGCGTGGTATAGACTAGTATGCTTGGGAAAAAAAAAAAAAAGAAATTGTGGGGGGAGAAAGCCCCAACTGTGGTCTTGGCTGGCAAACTCTGTCAACCAATGCAGTTTGTGCTCCTGATGTTTACTGCTTGAAGCTAAATAGGATATTTAGCCAAATTTCAATTCCTGCTACAAATAAAGCTCAATTTGTGTGTGTGCCTATGTGTGTGTGAGAGAGATGATTGCTCATTTAAATGACAACTTGATATATAATTACAGTCATTAATGAAGATACAGTTACTTTACCATAGATTAACAGGATAAAAGAAGATCACCCAAGAATCATGTTCTGGTATAGAGTAGAGTCAATAAGAAAATTAGTCCAAATACTATCCGGAAAATTGTTCTTAAGTAATGCCCTAAAGGTTAAAGGAACAATGGGTGTAAATTCAGTGGAAGAAATTTGAAAAACACACTAGAGGTCACTGTTGCTACTTGAGCAAAAGCTTTTTCTGCTTCCTTTTCATTTAAGACATTAAAGATCAAATATTTCAGCAGGAAAAAAAAGTTACTTCTCTTTCTATATATTTCTAAGCATGTACATTTTGATATCCTAAAAATAAACAATATATTGGTACAGAATGGATGGTTGTGCTATGATTGTGGAAATGGTACGTACTTTACTTATGAAGAACTTGGAGTTACAGGACAATGCAGTTCTATTTTGTGCAGCATCTTTCATACAAATGGCATCCCCCAACACTTTATAGCTTGTAGCATTAAATAATATAGCTTTAAATTACAGAGATAAATAATCAGTGGGAGAGAAATTAAATGTTATGGGCAAGGGACAAAAGAAATGTTAGATATTTGAAAGCTGTGAGAAGGCATAAATTGCAAATCGGAGCCAAAGATAAATGAGGAAGCCAAACAAATAAGTTTTGTGATGCAGGAGAAAATACTTCAGTCTTCCCAAATTATTCATGAGCTGGGTATTAAAAGGGAAGTAATCATTTTATATCATAAATACAGTCCTATGCCTGGTTGTGTTCATAAAAATGTGTGTGTGTGTGTGTTTGTGTGTGTGCAAAGTGTGTGTCTGAGTATATATATGTATATATCTGCAGATACATATATATTTATATCTGCAGAAGAAACCCATCTGAATGCCCAAGGGTGTAGACACTCACTCTAAATGCAGGACTAGACCATGGCATGTTGCATTTGTTACAGCCTTCAGCAATTAAAATGGACTGGATTTAGCATAACATTTTTACCCATTGATATGGAGAATGAAATCATACACTTCATATAACAGCAATACTATCATAGACTTCAAAAGCAGAAGGTGAAATGTTCCTGCAAAATGCAGGTTTTTTTCTCAGAGGTTTTGGTTGTCTCTTGAATGCCATTAAATTTCAGCAGACAATCAGTTTCTCTAACAGCTCAAGGAGTTAAGCTGCTGGGGTAAATGAGAGTAAGGAGTGCAAGTGAGAAGGCAAGTACATTGAATATTTTCAGAGAACATTGTTCTGTGTTTGGTCTTCAAGCTCTAATTATCACCTCATCTTTCAGAGCTGCCACTGAATTGGATATGGGTTTAGGGGGTTGCCCAGTGCTAGCTGCTGTTTCTCACAAGTCCTCACCTGCTACCGTCATTGGGATCAGAATTTCCAGCTCCTTGGGAACATTGATACTTTTCCAGCTATCCCTCAGTCTTTTTGAAGCCATGTGGACTTTTCCTCTGTAGATCCATTGCTCTGTAAATTCTTATTTACTGAAGGGTTATTATCCCATACCTGCCAATACATTTTTAGTGATAAAGCATATCCTTTGCCATTTATCTGTGGTCTTATTGTCCCTTTTTTCTGTATGCCTGGGATTGTCAGGAATCTGGCACTTGACTGGCTGCAGGCTGGCTGGACAGTTGGCCTCTGCCACAGCCACACAGATTGTCTCTGTGCCTCTTGTCTGCTGCTTGTCTGGCACCACTCGATTCTAGGGGTCCTCAAACATCAGCAGCTCAGAATTATCCCAAAATACAATACTGAATTGCAGAACTGGGAAAGTAGCAGTAAGATTTTATCTATATGTATTCTGTATATATACAATATCAATTTCTAGATTTAATACAAGTCAGGGCCATGTTAAAGCCTTAGGCTGGTTTTTGGTTTTTTTTTCCTCAGAGTTGGAATATTATTTCTTTTTCTGAAGTTTCTTCTTATAGCATTAGTCATGGCTCTATCTTTTCATGTGACTCCACCCAGACCTGTATTGTGTTTTATTTAGACATCTAAAGCATTCCCTGGTAGCAAGATAGCTTTATTAAAAAGTGGAAGTTTTTAGGGTGAGGATTAGCAGCTGCTGAGGGATGATGGACCAACATGGTCAGTTTTGCACGTGATATTTGTGTGGTTATAATTTTCCTCTTGGCCATCTTTGGACTGAAAAATTCTCTCCTTTCTAAGCAAAGCAATGCTAATGAGGGAAACAGGTGGAAGACTGGGGAAGTCACCCAAACCAGTATGTAAGATCTGAGAGGTTCAAACTTGGGTGCACAGACCGAGGCATCTTTGAGAAATCTTATTTTGAGGGAGCTGCGCCAGCATTTTGTGGAAACTCAACTCCAGTAGGTTCTTGAAGCTGTGAGTTTAAACTGGATGTGGCCTGAGAACAGTGTATGAGGAGAGGAGGGAATAAATAACTTACAAAGGCTGTCAGAAAATTCATTTGTCTCCATCTGATTTTCCTGTTCGTGTTGTTTCAGCACTGCTCTTTGACTATGTAACACCTGGCCTTGTGTCCTTTTATTTGATCTTCTCTTGAACAAAGCTCTTCTTATCAAAGCCAGAAAAGCAAAGAGGATAGTAAAGCAGAAGAAAACCCCATGTTGCAAGAGAACCCCTCCCCAGTTTGGGGTAAGTGTGAGGGATTCTGTGGTGTGAGAAAGGCTCAGTGGATTGTTCTGCCCTTTCTCTGTAAGAGAAAATACAGGCCAAAGGAGAAGATGTTTTGCCCTTGGCTCTCATGGCTAGTTTATCTTCTCTAAGTCTGTCAGCAAAGCCCTGCCCCTCCTTCCTTTCAAGCCCCCCATCCAATTCCATTCCTAACATACAGTGTTCAGTGAATATTATAACCAGAGATGGAAAATCCTACATGTTCTTTTCCTTCTGTCATTCATCTTGCATCTCAGTGTATCCACTGTTTGTTGTGCAGTTGTCTTCTCCTCTGCTGTGTCAAAACCAAACCAAGGCATTGTTGTTGCCAGGGAGTTACACTGCATGGCCCAGCAGCTTGGTTTGGAAATCACAATGTAGGTGAGATGGTGAATTCCCAGCCCTGCTACCAAGCTGGGCAGGTAATTTCCCCTTTCTGTTTCCTCTCCCATCTTATTTTTGTGCTATAATTCTTTAGAACAGGGAATATCTGTTACTATGTGAATACACATCACCTACTGTTATAGCTGCTAGACATTACTGGAATGCATATTATAAATAGCTGGAAGATGATTTAGCAGTTTTAAGGACTACAGTATTTATTTCCTTGCCAGCCTTTTTTTCCATGGTTATTTTCCCCTTTGTCTATTCAGTGATTGCTTTTTCTGAATAAAAGCAGAATCTTACTTTCTTTATGAAGTGCACAATGAAAACGTGAAAACTCTAGGTACTGCCTCAATATTATTGAGAAACAATAAAAACATGTCCTAGTATCTAGCAATCACTGCATGTGAGAGAAAGAGGCAGGAAATAAAAGAATCATGCTGCATGCCCTTACTGAGCAAATATTAGCTCTTCAGGGTACTGTATTATCACAATGCACTTAAGAAATCCAAATTATTGTAACAGTCTGAACCAAACTTGCTCAGTTCCTTCCCTGTCACACAGCCTAAGCTGCTAATGGTATTTTAATCAAAGATTTGATCAGCAATATTAGGAAGAGAGTTAGCAGTGAAAATTAACACATATGCTTCTCGCTAGGGAAGGGATTATTATTTTTAAAACTGCATTTATTTTCCCACTACCCAGAGTGATTTCTCTGGAGATAAGCACAGCAGCCAAAATGCCATGTCTGTATCTCAAAGACAGTAGAAATAGTTGCAGTGCCCAGAAATTTATCTTGTGTTTGTGAGGCTTTTTGAGTTTTTGAAAGAAAACAATTCCTATCAGTTTTAGTATAAGGAGGTGAAGGAGCTTTCAACTTCGCAGTTTCACATCTTATGTCGGATGAAGGCTGTTTCTCCTGCAGTTGGATCCATAATATTACCCTTTTAATAGGTTTTTAATTTAAACCTGGGTGCTGCAAAATTAGATCAGCCACTTTGGGGGAAAGAAACATTTTCTGCATTTACCCTGTTATCCTCTCACAGCAGGGTAACTCCAGCGAATATTCCAGTTTTCCATGAATGTCAGGGAGACAAGAAGTCCAAGCCTGGGGGGTTATGTACAAAAGCTTGCCCAGGTAGTGGAAATAACCCTTTTCCTTTTTGCCTGTCATCCCTCCTTTCCCAGCCGACTCAGGCGTAGCAGAACTGTGAAGAGTGGCTGCCCATCCCTCTTGGAAAGAGCTTCCATTACCCTGTGCCACTGCCTTGGCCAAGTGAGCCAGATTTGGAGCAGGAGCTGGAATTTCAGTGCCTCTGAATAGCCAGGGGAGAAGCCTTAAATCAGCCCAGTGCATTCACATCCAAGTAGGTAGCATGGTCCAGAATCCACATAACAGAGCTGAAACATGATGGCACAAGACATTTAACTGATGTCAAATTTAAATCCCTATTAAAAAGAAGTGTTCTCTAGTCTGCACCAGGCCATCCATTCTGGTAATCTCATTCCATATTTCTTTTTTTGTTGAAAGAAGACGTAGATTAATGACAGAATGAATCCCAGCAGAAGGAATGTGCTCCTTATAAGGCAGGCTTGGGGTAGAGATGGTGGAAATTGTAACACAGGACAACTTTGTTGGCAGAGAAAGTTGTATTTGTACAATTTATATTTGAAAATCCTTCAGCCAGGTCAGCAAAGTTCAGCCAAATTAACTCCATCTGGACAGATGGAGCTGAGGATTGCCTGTCAGAAAAGGACCTAGAATGGCATATTGTAACTTAGGGAGATGTTTTTAAAACCTCTCAGTGACTGTGACAGATCCATTCAGACAAAGGGGGTGCATGGGAGAGGTACAGGGGGGGCTCCTCAAAGGGATGGAAAGATCAGAACAACGCCTGTTTGTTCAGCCCTCTGTCCCAGCTAGTCTGCCCTGACTTGTTGCTGCTTTTTAGAGAAATATGGTCGTGACTCTCGATGGTCTTGAATTAATATACAATCTCACCAGACAAGTGAATGTTCGCTATTTGCTCTGCTGTCAGCACATGATGTTTAGTGAGATTCCTGTGATGATTTCTAAAGCCTCAGGCTCTGGAGTCACATGAACATAGACTCATCCCTAGCTTCTTGTAGGAAAAAAAAAAATCCAACCCCAGCCATATAATAGAGCTTTGATCCTCACGAGCGTAGAAGAAAAGGACAGAAGTGCCAACTTGCATGCTAAAAACAATGAATGGCAAGTGAAAACAAACAATATTTTTAACAGTGCCACAATGTTAAAAGTCACCTCACGATGGAGAGAAGAGGCTGGTGTGAAGGTTCAAAGCATCACAAAGCCGTGTCATAGTGTGGGGAGGCTTGTGGTGTCCAAGTATCCACTGTTCTGGTCACCTGTGGGTATTTGAGCTCTGGTTAATGTGTAGGACCACAGATGTCAGCTCAGCGTGGCAGATCTCACAAAACAGGCATTCCCCTGCCGCTCAGTGGCAAAGCTTGGGCTTGTTCAAGGCTGTCCAAAACATCAGCAGAGAAAGGAGGTAGTGCTTTTCCTTATTACCTCCCTGTTGGAGCAGTTCCCCCTCCTCTCCTGGAGATATCCCATCCCGTTTCTGTCCTGTGAGTGCCCTCATGGGAAGGTCAAGGTGTGCTCTCACATACAAGGCTGTGTTGTCAGAGCTGGTGGAGATGGAAGGTTTTGCTAAATATTCACTGGCCTGTGGAGAGCATCAATAAGGCCATAATCCAGAGTGGAGTAAGGGCGTGTAGTCTTGGTTAATCTTCAGATCTCAGGAATAAACTCAAAAGTCCACTTTTAAAGTAAAGGCTTCTCTAACTAAAGGACTCCTCTTGGCCTTAGAAAACCAATGAGAGTGACTATGAATGGATCACATCCTCCCAAAGTACCTGGTAGCCTAGTATTAATGACATTCCCAAGTCATTATTTGTTTAAGGTTTCCAAAGGAAGTGAGGTTTAAACTGTGTATGTGCCCTCAGAGTGTGACCTGGGGGCAAAACAGGAAGGCGAACCAGGAAGGCAAAACATGATCATGCCCTTGTCCTCTTTTGAACAGTGTGTGCAATGCAGCTTTTTTTTTTTATGTATTTTTTCCTCTTTTTAATTTTTTTTTGACCCCTAAATGGAGATATTTTTTATGTATTACTCCTATGGGAAAATGTTTTTGAATTTTCATGGAGAAAAAGGAGGAAGGAAAAATGTTCTATATCAACTGAAACAGGTTTTATTTTTCTCTTTCAGCCACTGAAGTGAAAAAAAATCAATTATTAGTACAGAACTAATCTTGGGATGTATATTTTAGGTATCACATTATGCTGAATATGTGCATTACATACACAAAGTAAAAATCTATGCCATTATTGTGCCTGTTCAGTAGCCACTTTTCAAACTGAAATATCTCAGCCATTTTAAATGACATTTTTATTTTTGCAAAAACGCTAAAAGCAATTAGAGGGCAATATTGACTGTTCACTTGCCAAATTCCACTGTTCCAATGAAAGCTGCTTTTGAGTTACTGTACACAAGTGCAAAAAGCGTCCCAGATAATTTTACATACATTACAAGTGAAACCAAAAAGAAATCACCATTTAAAAGAAAAGGAAAAGCTGTTTATAAAATAACGCTTGCTCCCAAGTTGAAACCATGTGCCAGCATAGAGCAATCTGTTAAACTTCAGTTAGGAATCCCTAGAAAAAAATAGTTGTTTGCCACGCCATTGCTGAGAATTATAATTCAAGCAGAGAGGTTTCATGCTGATGTTCTGCAAAGGGAATGTTCGCTATATGCCTTTGGTGAGAGATTCCTGTCTCTCCTCTGTCAGTAACACTTGTTAGTTACCGATTTTATTTGTCTCTTTCTTGATAAGAATAAAAAAAAAAAATCAGAAAACTTTTGCATATAGCCATATATAAGTGAACAGGATGGATTTTCTGTAATTTTGAAAAATCATGGTCAACCCATCTTTCCAAAATGTGAGGGCTCCTTCAGTTTACCTGAAGGGCTATTAATTTCTCCTCAGTGTAATTTTATGCATCAGGGTCATTCCTAGAGAGCTCAGTAAAGGCATAGGTAAATCAACTCAAAACTTTTCTGAGGAGCTCAAACACAAGATTTTGTTCATAGCCAGAGAAAATTATTGGGATCCTCTTGCAAAGATGCTTTTGATTGGATTAGTTTGCTAACTAATTATCCCGTTACTTAGTTTACTAAGTTATCCAGGTTGACCTGTCAGGATATTGTAGCAGATACTGTGGTCCCTTGGGGATTTGTTCTCCACCCACACTTTTACACTCCATGCAGTGTAAAGGTCTGATGCATTTGGGGTCAAATTGTCAGGGTATATAGTTGTGTTAAAATCAGTTGAGTTCCACTGTTGGGGTGAATCGTAGCTCTATTTTTCTATCTGCCATTAATTTATCTGTGGGCTACGAGCCAACATCTGTTTTTCCTGCCTCAGGATTTAATTCTCATTAATGCTTAGGCTTCTTTACCCCTTCTTGGCAGCAATAAATGGCCTTTCCTGCAGAATTTTATTTACAGCCATTTGGTGTCCCCCCTTTTTAACTTCTGTCACTCTTTTCAATGTGTTGCCCTGAAGAGCCCACTAGTGTTTTGCTCTTGGATCAGTGTTTTCATTTCTGTGTTGTCTGCTCTCATGCATGGAAAACAGAGATTTTATCTGCCAGAAATGAATGAGTTTTAATTGCAATGGTGCAAGCAAATATCATGATTCAGAGTGTGAGAGGATCAATGGCATAGATGGGTTTCACAAGGAGTCAGTGTAAGCAGAAGCTGAGATGTGAGAAGGTGGAATGGCCTCCTTTCCCTTCAAGAAAAATGTTACCCTTGGAGGAAAATGGGGTTACATTTTCTGAACTGGGGGAAATAGCCCTTTTTTTACAAGGCCAAGTGGTGCAAATACAAATTTCCCAGCTCTCTTCCCCACCCTGCCTGCTTTTACAGCCCACTTCACCCCACTTAGGGAAGCTGGGCTACTTTCCTGGGACATCCCAAACAGAGTTGATATATCTCTGGCATTTTCTGGTGTCTGCGGAAACAATTTTCTCCTTCATTTCCAAATAACAATTGGGTGCCACACCATGTGCCTTTGAGATATGAGACAGGCTAACCCTGTGAAGAATTCCACCACAGCCATGCAGAAAGGGAAAGAGGTTATTCGAGTGGGGTGACACAAGGGCGATGGTTAGTAGGCGGCGCTGAGCCATTGTTCATTGGAACTTAGTCTTTATTTATAAATTACAAGTAAAGATCTGCTAACTGCCCAACTGAGGACACTTATTCATCTGTGCACTTCAGTCCAAGTGCAATAAATACAGATCAAATGTTCACCGTCCATATAACAACAAGGATCTGATAAAAAGCACATTTTTATTTCTACAGGGTTGCCTTCGATCATGTTCTGTTTGGTTATGTTATATGTGGCTGTGTCATTATTTAAAGGAAAATAAGAGATGGAGCTGAAAACAATTGGAATTGCCAGTTGGAATTGTCTTGGGAATGTCTTGGGACACTCTGAAAAGTAGCACCTTAGCCAATATCTATTCATACATTTTTTTCTGCACAGTTTACAGTGCCAAATAAAATTTTATTTTACAATATTTCATGTTGTTTTCAGTTAGCCCTGAAATTTCTGAAACTATTTTATTGGAGAATTTAAGAAAAAAACTGACTGTTGGGCATTCAAAATAATACCCAAAGTTTCTACAGGCTGCAGTCGGAGTTACAGGTGGCTTTTGACTCTGGGAATACGTTTGTATTTTGCTGGGTAATCATATAAAAGTGTATCATGTGGGACTTAGTGCCTTATTCCCGATGATGCTGCAGGAATGCCCTGCTTACAAAATGAAGAGCTCAGAAATGAACAACCAATATGAGTGTGGCAGGTCTGACCTTACACCTCTCCCTTCCATGGATGAATTTTGATTTAATCTTTTATTACCTAATTGCGTGTCTCTTTTACACAGCATCCCTGCCTAATTGAGAGCACCAGATGGAATATGTGTAGCCAAAAAAGCAGTTTGTTTTGAATCCTTGTAGTTGAGCACAGCTTTAATTTATTATATATCATTCAGCTCAGTGTAAAGTAAGTTTTGGGGTTTTTTTTTCCTTTTTCTTTTATTTAATAGACTTACCTGTCAGACCTTTCTCTGACTTTGCAAGCTGCACTGCAGCATCCTCAGGCTCAATGTAACCATGAGGCAGAGATGCTTAAAATACTATTTAATGTATTAACTCTCCTGTTTCATCTCTTTCCTGCCTGAGAACAGATAAAGCAGGATCTTGGAGGAGTTAAACAGATAAGAAGAAAGAGCTGTAGACTTGTAATGCCTCCACTTCTGGTTCATGAATAACGTTTCTCTGGAGATTTTTGGATGTTATGGATGGGATTTGTCTCATGTCATATTAGATGGCAGTGAGGTAGTTGCCTGTGTCTAAGCCAGTTGTGGACTTCTCTGCTTCTTGACTTTGGGGTGTAGCTGTCATATTTTTATATTTTTAGTCCCCTGCTCAACAGAGCACCAGGGCATGTTTTTTACTTTAAAGTGCTGCTTGCAGTCTTTGCTGTGGGATGGTGGTTTTGACCACCCCTCTGAGTGCCAGGCTGAAGTAGCTCCTTAGTGTTCTTTCAACAGGATGTTTAGGATGAATAGCAAAAAATATTCCACTACCTCCAGCTTAGTGCTAGACAGCAAAAAATTTCAGTGAAGATCTATCAACTAAGCCAGAACTGCAGAAGCTGGAATAAAAAAGTTAGTTTTCGAAGTCCTGTTTCAACTCATGCATACAGGTCCTCATCTCCAAAGCAAGGTGTTGCTGTCTCTTTTATAGCTGCTGCGTTTTTTGTGTATTTATGACAAGCTTTGAAAACCCTTTTTTGCATTGTTGATTTTAACAATATTACAGAAATGTACTTCATCCAGCTTTAGGGGAATTTCTTGGCAAACCTCTGTTCTGTCACCTATTACTACCAGTTTTGGCCCACATAAGAGAAAGCCCACAGACAAGAAGTGTGGAGTTTTTTATATAATGAGGTGGCAAGGAAGACTGTTCCTGCTGTCTTTAGCTAATCTGGACAATATTTTTTCTGGAACAAAACTTCCATGTTTCATCTAGAAAGAGGAGGGAAAGCCTTAGCTTTAGCTTCTGTATAAATATTTGCACAATGTTAATTCTCAAGTTTGTGTGTGATCCTCTTTAATTGTTTTAAAAATTCATAATAAAGACAAGAACCACAGATTTTTTACAGAATAGACTGCATGCAATTATGCAGGGGTCTTGAAGTAGTGGCCTAAATGTACAAAGTTGATTGAAATATGGAAGGAATGGATTTTGCTTAGAAAGTTTGAGATGAAACAGAGCTGTTTCAGGAAAGCCATTACAAGTGTAATTGGAAATTGGCAATCTCTGCACCTGCTAAAGACCCACATTCACACCACTTTCCACTGCACCATCTTTTGGCTGTGTGAACAAGAACAGCACAAATTTGGATTTCAGGAGACCCTACTGGTGGCATAGTGGAAGAGGGTGAAGCTACAATGACTTCAAGAAGGAAAAAAAAGGATAGAACATCTGACAAAGGGTGTCCTGTATGTTCAGAGGGTTTGAAAGCTGGGCTGGCATTAAAAAGAAGCTTGTGAACTGATGTGAAAATTAAGACGGTCTCTGTGAAGCTTCTGGCAGCTGCCCTGAGAGCCCTATTTGTTATCAACACAGTAAGTGACACCCTTAGTTACTTGGATGAGATGTTGTATCTGGGTTTGCTCTGCTTACTCTCCTTGCTTTGTGTTATTTAAGGCTGTTTACTTGCATGGAGTAGGCTGTTTTGAGTGTTTTCTAGGCTTTGATTCTTTACTCTTACTGCTCCACCCAAATACCAAAGGAGAGGTTTCCAAGCCTAAGCCCTTGATCTGAAGGGGGCTCTGAATTTTGGAAGTGTCCCCCATGCTAACAGTGAGCTGACTTGAAATCCTGTGTCTGCCCAGCTCCAGATTTTCTGAGATTTGAAAACTGATATTTGGCCTAGCTTCCCAATGAAAATGGAAAATAGCATTTCTTCAACCTTCCTGAAGAACAGCCTGTGCCAGACCCGATGAACTTGAGATAAAAGTCAGGATTAGCAGGATGCTATGTCCCATCTCAGACAGAGGTCAGCAGGAGTTTGAGCAAAGTGGGATTGGCCCCTCTAGCTGGAAACTTCTTTATTTGCCTCCGAGCTCCACAGCCACTGGGGTTTGAGACCTCCACAGGTGTGCGGTGGGGAGTGAGCCATTTCTTTTGCTCAGAAGAGGATATTTGTGATGAGGGAAATCACGGGTTTTATGTTGCTCACATTTTTTGTTTCCTCCTTAAGCAAAACAGGGGACATTTAGAATGCCAAAATCTTGTCTTAATATTTCACGGAGGTAAGTCTTTTATAAACGCCTGTTGTAAATGGCGCTATAAATTCTCCGCTATGGAAAATTGCTATCTGGTTTGAAACGAGGCAGGATAAATAGAACTATAAAAGGTTACCTGGAGTAAACAGATAGGGTTTCCAAAATGTACCACATGAGATAGATTGGAGCTCATAGTAATCTGTTTTCCATGCTTAACATACGCTCAGCATCAGCTGAACTCTGTAACTGAGCTGCCATCTGTATCAATCCTGTTCCTAGATGTCATGGCCCTGTTAATGAAATCTGGAAGTGGAATAGTAAATGGATTCGGTGAATGGTAGATGTCAGCCCATTGCGTGATGGGCAATCATCAATCATCCACTGTCAGTTATTTCTGTCTCAGTGAGTAAGCCTTTATTTAAAGCATAAAGTAAGAATGTTGCCAGACCACAGGAACAAGCCCTGAGCTGTTTGCAGGTGCTGCTATTCACAGCTGCCAATTAAACCCCTGACATTTCCATAATGGCCGAGAGGCAAAGCATATGCACTTGATATAAACATTTTTGTAAAAATTAATCTCAGTTTATCAATACTTCACTTTTTTTTTTTTTTTCCCAGAGCGACATACAACATCCTACTTGGCCTATTGTTTGTTTGCTGTAGAAAGAGGGAAATACGAGTTGGAAAGGAGCCAGGGCATTCATTTCCCCAGGATATACAGTAGATTCCAGTGGCTCATTTCAACCCTTAATTGGGGAGGGAAGGCACAGTAGTGAGGAATTCCACCTTCAGAAAATGGTGTGTTTGCCCCTTGCCCCCCAGCCATGTGCACACGCTCAACTCCAGCATTTCTCATCACATGCTGGTCTTTACCTTGGTAAAAGTGTAATGTTTTGTTTGGCAAATGCTGTTCTGGAGTTACTCAGCCCACTGTGGTTTGTTGCTCCTGTACCAGAATTTTGCCTTATCTGGACTTTTATACAGATCTCTGGACATACTGCTTCTGGCTGGTCCTTCTCATTACCCCTCTACTATATAAAAAATAAAAAAAAAAATTCCAAACCACCAAAACCTAAAAATGCGAGTACATTTTAATACATTCATGATTTTATTTTGAGCAGGAGAAAAAAGTAAATTGTCATCTCAGCTTACCAAAGACATTCATCAGTATTGCTGCAAATTTATATATATTTCATAAAATTGCCAGTGATGAGCTAGGGTGTTTTTTTGGTTTTTCTTTTCCTAAGGGAAAATATTTTCATGGAAAAAAACCTATATATTTCTACAGAAAAATAAACTGCCTAGTATTGCCACCTGACATTTATAGTTTGCAGGACATAAAACTTTTCAGAGGTCCTTTTATTTTTTGCTCTCAGCTGTTTATAGTTCTTCAGGGGTACCCTGATCTGTAAGTAAATACAGAAAAAGAAAGGACTGCATTCACATTTTGGAGATTTCATCACATGCTGATTGCTTTGCCCCTTTTTGCTGCAAAGTCTAGACTAGGCAGAAGAGTGAGTGGGAAACTGGATAGCACTGAGGCATTTTATAGTTGTCTTCTCCACTCTTCGTGCTACTGAGGAAGATCACTTAAGTCATCCAGTAATTTTGAAGTGGATTCTCATGTTTCATGCTATCCTGTTGTAAAGTGCTGCACTATTTGATGAAATTAATCTCTGAAACATATAGAATTCTGTTACCATGGCATATTTAGAGTTGTTGTTAGAGCTCTTGCTGGCATGTGGGTTTTAAATTGGGTGCAATTGTTTGCCCAACAGCTGTGCCAGTGTGCTCATTGTCAGATGCAGAGGTGCCAGTGCAGTTTTATCAGCATAACTTATTTTCCTTACCTGACTGAAACAAGCCATCCTGCCTTAAGCACAATGGAAATGGAAGTGTATCTATATTAAGTAATTTCCTACCTATCATGGTTCTGAAACTTTAAGTATAGATCTAACTTTGCTCAATGTTCTGTTTCTTTTGTCCATGTAGGTGCCTTGTGAAGTTCCACGTTGCTTCAGACTTCAGGGATAGCTGTTGCTTCGGGACTAGTTTTGAATTCAGCTAATTCAGCTTATTTTATAATAAGTTTCCTAATTTTTAAGTTTTTTTCCATTCAAAATGTTTGAGATTCACAAAAACATAGTCTTCAGATATTAAATAAGAATGTTAAAACCTAAGTAATGTTTTGATTAGATCTCTTTAGAACTTGAAGGACCAAACTGGTTGATTTACCCAGGGTAGGTCAATTATTCCCACATACATCGCCTGTCGATTTTAAAATAAAGAAAAAACAAAGCACGAACTTAAAACTGGCTGAATTAAAAAAGTCAAAAACCAAAAAAATCTCCCAAGTTTCAGCACCAATGTGCAGCATATCTTGGTGGCCACAAGGTAATTTCCTGGGTTTGGGATGGCTCAGTATTCAGTATGACCCAAGATGCCCATCTGCTTTGGGTGCTTTCATGTAGCAGAACCCACTGAGCTCATGCTGCAGTGCTGTCCCCCCTGACCTGGCACCCCTGCCCTGAGCTAAAAGGCAAAGGCGAAAGGTAACTAACCCCTGTTAGGCTCAGTTCCTGTTCTCCTGTAGATGTTAAGGCAATAATAACAATATTGCTCTGAGTATGTCCACATGACAATGCAGAAATGCCCAAGCTGGCTGTAAATGAACCATTGTGGATACTGGATGTAGTCAAAATGAGACAGCAGAGAACACCAAGAGGACTAATTTACCCTTCCTTTTGGCAGTGTTAGCTCCATATGGGCTAATTTATCCTGCCAGAAAGCAGGCTCATTTATGGTTAGCTCATTTACAGCTAGTCTGAGCACTGGAATTTGCGATGTAGACATACATTCTGTTAAGGTGACAAGTGTGATTGTTTTAAACAAAAATAGGGAGGTCGGGATTTTGAAGGTACCTAAGGGTTTCCTTTGAAGGTGGTTTAAGAAGTCTCCACCTGTAGCAATCTGTTTTGCAACTTCTGCTGAAGATGATATTTCCCATGGATCAGCAAATGTGATCACGTGTGCACCTAGAGTCTTGTATGTTTGCAGCACAATATTTTAGCTTAAATCACCAAAGAGGATGTGCTTGCATTGAGAGTCTCACTCTAAATGATGAACAGAATCAGAGCAGTTGTATCTCTTGGTGTGGCAGAAGCAGGCAGACAGCTTGGGTGATGATGCTCCATATTGCTCCTTTGACAGAGCCCAGAGACAGCTGGGTGCCAGGGCCATGGAAATGGCTTTCTGCTTTACAGTGCAATAGTGGCTGGCACCTCATCCTCCTCATATCCTGTCAAAAATATTTGTTTTTTTAGGGCTGTGTCACTATCTAGTCACCTACTCTAAAGTCTGCTGCTGAGCAAGAAGGCAAAGCACAGACCCAGAGTTCCAGCCTGACTCCAGAGAGATTTCTCAGGCACTTAAACCAAAACATAATTTTAAATTAAAATTTTCTTGTTCAAGTTTTATCACCTCTAACTTCAGGGAAGTTAACACACGTGAATTCTCTTGGTACAAAGTGATGCTGGCGTGTAGAGAAGGATTTGGCATTTAAGAAAGCAAGTGACTACCAGTAGACATTCTTCTTTCTATCGCTGCACTCATGTATGATGAGCTCCAGGTTTGTCTCTTGCTTGCCTGATCTGCCCAGCTACGATCTAGCGTGCTGACCTTACCAGCCAAGTAATGACTTTCATTCTGCCCAATCCCATCAGGAACTCCATGTCTCTTGTGGTCGTCTTCATCCATGGCTAACTTGTATTATCATTGGCACGCTTAAAATTGTGATGTTATGTTTCAAATGTTTTTAAAGCTGAAACACACAAGCTCTTTTATTTCTCTTCTGCCTCATAGGATTATTTTAGCTCTACACATGCAAAACCTCATATTATGCAAGAAATTAATCATATCAGGGTAAAGTAGCTACTGAAAAATTGCCAAGCACCATAAACATTGGTCAAAATGCAGGCCAACCATTTGCACAGCAAGTAATTGAAGCTAGAGGTTCACTGGAGCGACGCGTAACTTTTCATTTTGAATTAGAAAGCTTTTCAAACATGAAATGATATCTGAGAAGACTGCACTACCTAAAAGGTTTCAGTAAGCACTGGGGGAAAAAAAAAAGAAGTGTTAAAATATGCTGGAGAGATCAATCATGCTTTGTGGTTACTTGCTCCACGTAGTTTCACACACATTCTCTGATAAACAATGTCCCACACACTCTGCCCAGACCCATTATTTTCTTCAGCACCAAAGCGTCAAGGGCCAGATCCTCATTTGGTTTAAGTCAGCAGAGTTCTGCTGAGGTTGACTGCTTGCCATTGATTTATGCCAGCTGAAGATCTGGCCTGAAGAGTGACAAAAATATAATTTTATGTTTTATTTATGGGTGTAAAACAATAGTCCTAAAGGGAGCAGATGTTCCATGTCAAGGGAGGAGGTTTATTAAATGCAATTCCAGACACAAAAGCTAATCTCTGTGGTCAGAGAAGGCATGAGGCCTGTTTTACATGATGAACTTTAATTGAAATCTTGCTCTTTTGTGTTCATTTATTTCTTCTATTTGGGAGCTGACAAGCATCATTTAAATTACTTACCAGCTGCCAGACACCTTAAAAAACAATAGATAGTTGTCTCAGACACCTGGAGAATGTTAGACAGTCTTCATTTGTCTTCCCAGTACCTGCTGAAATGGTATTAATTTGGTATCATGTATTTTTAATTGTGGTCACTTCACTAAAGAAATTTCCATCTGTTTCAGATGGAGCTGTGCGGAGAAAGATTGCTCAGTTTTATGGAGGGTTTTGCAATTCTAAAATGTCTTTTTTTTTTTCCTTTTTTCAATTTGGAATAAAAACCAAAGGATTTTGAAATCTTCTGAAAAAGAGAAGGGAGTGTCTGCCTCTAAGTCTCAGGCCCCAGACCTCTTATTGTCCCCAGCACCAAAACTATTCCCTTTGTGGATGATCTTCCCTCTGTAGGTCCTAGAGCAGGAGTTCCTTGGCTGCCAAAGACTGAGGTTAGGGAGCTGAAAGAAAATAAGTGGCAAAAGCCTGCTCGCAGGAATGTCACAGCTTTTGAAGTGCTCCTCATCATGCTGTCTTTCAGTGAGCCAACATTTTGGACTCCCATGCCACTGCACCACCCTAAAAAGGAGAGAGCATCCAGTGATGTGCCTTTTCCTTGGGTTTAAACGGCACAGAAAGGTACCAGGGTGAGATCCGAGCTCTTCAGAGCCCACAGCAATAGGCAGCTGAGCAGTGCTGATTCACATCAAATAAATTTTGGAGCAAAATGTATGCGATTTCTCCCTGACCTTCTGTGTTCCTTCCCACACCCTCATGGTCAAGCACAGGACGTGGACAGCTGGAGAACAAGCTGTACTGCTCAGAGGCCAACAGTGACATGTAAACTGGAGCTTCAGAAAAGAGGATATGCAGAGGAAAATTGGAAGTGAATATCCCTGAATTCTGTGAAAAGAGAGACACAAAAGTAAAGATTGAGGAAGGCTGTGTATGAAAAACAAAATGGAGAGGGAGCTGACTCCAGTGTGTCAGCTTGGGTGGAAATCCCAAATTTAATGTGTGATTTTGTTCTGAATCAGGCTGAGCATAACAAGTTTGAAATCCTCTATGAACCAAAATTAGAAAAAAGAAACCTAAGTCTAAACTGACAATGGGATGCAGGGAATGCTGAAACATTTAATTCATGGTTCAGCATAATTTTTTTGTTAATTCATGTTAGAAATCTGGTTCATCTTCATTGTAACACTTTTCAACACAAACAGCAGCAACAACCACAACTTTCCATTCTATAAACATCAAAGCAGAAGCTTCCAAGGTTATAAAAATGCCCAATTTTTGTTAGCTTCCCTGGATAAGAAGTCAACGGAATAAGTTTTTCACAACAGACTTATTTTGTTTGACATAACATTTGTTTCCTTTCAAAGCCACACTGAATAACATTTCCAGTTGCACGTTTCCAAAGGCATGACTCACTCCATGGGATGGAATATGTCTATGATAAATCTATTCTACAGCCACACTGGGCCTTCTGGACTCCTTTGTAAGCATCCCAGTGGAGAAACAGACCCTTTAGGACAGAGCCTCACCTGTTTTAAACCTCTGCTTTAGGATGACATAAACTAGACCCTGAAACTGTCTTTTTTTACCCCTTATCACCAAAAAGTAGTGTAGGCTGATTTAAGGATCAGCTTAATTTCACCCAAATATTCTTGTCCATGGGCATAGTTGCTGCAGGATATTGTGGTAAAGAGTTCACATCTCCAGATGCCATATGCAAACAAGTGAGAGAAAGGTTTATGCACTGGAGGGAAGTCAGAGAAGAGCAATAAAATGCTCCAAAAATACAAAGGGCTTAGTTAGAAAGAAATATGAAAGTGTCTAAATGTACACAAATGCAATATGCAGGATGTGTATGTTATGTGCTTAATTATTACTTCAAATGTGAAAATAAACTGAGGGAGAATAAAAATTAAGGCTTTCCAGGGAAAGAAAATAGGGGGTGGGTTGGAATAAGGGGGGAAATAATTTTCTTATCAGATGATCTGTTTGGTCTGGGGACCAATTTTCAGGAGAAGCAGTAGCCTCAGAATTTGAGTCATTTCATACCAGAACTTGGAAATGCACAATAGAGATTACTCCTGTCTAGGAAGGGAATGAAAAAATAGGGTCTACTGATCTCATCCAACCCTCACTTCATTCAGCAGGAATCTTTTCCACTGACTGAAGCGGGACTTGGATCAGACCCTTTTTTACCTACCATGTTGATGTCTGTCTGAAAAGACTTAGTAAAAGACATGAACTGGAGCCCAAGTATGACACCAAGAATGGCTTTTTTGGGCTGCTGTAAGGAAAAAGGAAAGTTGCAGACAATTATGAAGCAGGCAGCTGGCAAATCAGAGGGACTGTTTTACAGCTGGGAGCTGAGTCAATCTCTAAAATGTCTTTACGGAATTAAATGACATTAAGCTTGTTGTCGGTAATTCCCTTAAAACTGTAAGCAAACACTTCTCGAGAAGCAGCTCTAAGAGCAGCGTCATCTCTTGGCAACTTTTGCTTTTGCCACAGCAGGGGCTTTGCTATCCAGCTTACTTTATTTTTACACCCCATGTTTGAAAGAGATTTTGCTATGGATAACAAAACGTAGCTACATTTTAGATCTGATTCAAAAGGAAACAATAATAACAGAAGTGGGGTAACATTTTTGTGTATGCCTGAGTGATTCCCTTTGCCTGTTTTGAACCTACCTAATGGCAAACCTCAGTTCATTCTACACTGCTCTAATTAATTTGACAGGACTGGAAACTTGCTCTTCCTGTTCATACTTATTATTCATCTCTTCAGAATGCCCTGTAGGGAGCACGAAGCACAATAAAGCAGTATGTACCAAATCCCTCAATACTAAATACACCTTTTAAGCTGACTCTGCACAATGCCAGCAGTGAGAAGATCTGACTAAAGGGCAGCCAAAGAAAAACAACATTTTCCAGAGCATCGTCTCTTCACACATGGCTAGCAGGTCTCAGGCAAGGAAACTATGTCTTTTTGCCCCACTTCAAATTCTGCAGTAGGCTCTGGGGATCCCAGCTTACTCCTACTGTATCTGAAAGCTTTGCCGTAGCCAAAGCAAATGACAGAATGATCATATTCAATAAGATCTGATGTTAGTTCACAAGAGCCACTGAGTAATTTCATACAGGCGTATCTTTTAACCTTTCATCACCCAAATTGGAAACACCATAACACAACATAAAACACATCTGAAAAATCCATCGGAGACAGGAACTCAGAAAAATGCAAGTAGAAATAAGCGTTTTGAGATTTAGGTGTTTTGAGAAAACACTGAAATTGAATGTTAGGTTTCCTTTTTTAAAATTCTCATTGCAGAAAGGGACCTTTTATAAACACACAAGGTGATTAAGGAATTTAAAAAGTGAAACATGCTTATTTGCACACACCGGGGAAGTAACTCAGACGTTTCATATTTTAAAAGTGATAGATCAATGAAAGAGATTTTCTGCAGCAAGTTACCAGTTGGGTCCTGGAATCTAATCACGAGCTCCCTTTGCACCTTTATGCCTCTGTAAATCTCACTTTACGTGAAGCTAAAGGTTAAGTTTTCAGAGTACCTGAGAAAATTTCTACATGGCATAGGGCAGCACTGTGCACAGATACCCACATCAGCCCTAAATGAACTAACTCAAGCACCAAAAGGGACAGAATCACTGTAGCAAAGCAGTTTTTCCAGCTTTCTGCTCTTAACCTCCAAATATTTCTTTGTGTGGCCTCCACCAGAGTTAGATGCCAAAGTATGCAAGTCACTGTTGTTAATGGGGACTTTCAAAGAGGTGTGGAGCAGCAGATAGGCATTCACTGCGATTTTTCAAAGCACATGTTAAAATGGGAACTAAGTAACTGCATGTAGGTGCTTTAGAAAATTAAATACTTTAAGCTCCTGAAAAAATCAGAGAATTAAATTCCTGACTTGCTTCTGAAAAATTTATGTTGAGTCATTTTTCCTAGATCCTGAACCTCCTTATTCATATTTCATGGACAAGCATGGACACAATCCCACACAGGCTTCCTTTTGCCCTTCAGTCTTAACTTCTTTTCATTTATCCACTTGTTCACCTGTGGATAATTCAAACACGATTCCTTTCACAGTCACAGAGGTCTTACACTGATGTTACCTCGTTCATCATTAGGCAAAGCCTAATGAAGACAAGCAGAAGACTCCTGTCAGTTCAGCTTGGTTTTGGATCAGATCCTAATAGATAGGAGTTGGGCTTGTTGAATTGTAGATAGAATAACAGCTCAACTCCTTCAGGCGTAACTCCTCTCTGAATTGTTGTAGAGGTAAACCCACTCTAAACAGATTGAATCTGGAATAAAACCTTGGATAATTGGGAGTAGAATGGGTCCATTGCTTCAAGAGGAGCTACTGCATGAATAAAAGGTGGGCTGGCATTGGCTTTTGCTGTGTTACATAAGAAAGATGGTTCTTGAAACTAATTAATCCTTGAAATGATCAGCTGACCCATCTCATTGTTAGCAATACATTTTTAATTATTCATTTTAGTCAAGCATCATTTGAACACAAGTCAATTTGCAATTTCATTAGAGTACAGAAAAGGCCCGGGGTCTATTCCCAGTAAAAAGGAAAAAATCTCTGGCAAAATTTCATAAAAGATGTTAATCCTCTAATTAATTTTATGTATCAAGCAAGAATTAATGTGTCCTGCTATTTAAGCAGAAGTCATCTTGCCAAGAAATGCATTTTGTCATACCTTCCCCTCCAGGAAAACCTCTTTACAAGCTTTGTGGCAAAATACCCTGGCAACTAATGACTAGCTTTGAAGCAACATTCACAGACCATTTGCTTTGATGACATTTGGAGCTTTTTCTCCCCCCCACCACTCATTCCAAAGTCTATTGTAAGTGTAGTGCTCTCACTGCACTGCTTTTGAAAACTAATCAATAAAGTAAGATTTGTCAGGTTGCATCTGAGGAGTATCACATCTTTTAACTCCCTTCTTGCTTGAGCTGCTGTACACATTTTTAAACTAAACCTTATGAACAGATTTGAGTATGTTTTACTCACTATATTCACAGGCACACAAGTGTGACGCCTTCCTTTTGCTCTCTTATATTAACTTCAAAAGCTTAAAACTTCTGCCAGTTAACCTTCCGTAAAACTGACATTATATGGTCATCATCCATAATCAAGTGATGGATTGCATGCCAAGAAGTCACAAAGAGCAAATGTTCACCCTTGTTATAACTATGACAATTACGGTATTGCAAAAATGGAAAAAAAAATTACTTCACTCCACGCTAAAGGACTCCAAAGAAAACATATCCATGTTAGTAAATACTGAAACAAATTTTGAATAGCTCACTGGCATCAGCATAAATCCTAAAGTGAGGCAATCCCTATTCACAGCAATGGATAGAGATCAAAATATGGGTCACAGAGTTTCATCTTTATTCTAACTTTTGACTTTCCTTAATCAATGCTAAAATCTTCAGGTCTGATTTCTCATTTCAATGGCTTTGTGTAATGTGTCTCAACCGTACCTCATCTAATTTAATAAGATGCAAGCTAAGGAAGTACTTAAGTTACTTATCAAGGGTTTCAGATGACACATTATTATTGTACTCAAAAGTCAATATTTGCTAATCATGTTAGTACAGGAACTGATCCAGGGCTACAATTCTTGAATTGCAAAGGCATTTAAGAATAATTAAACCTATCTTCTCCTCACTCCACACATACACACGCAGCACAACACCTCCACCCTCAACCCTACCTCTTTTCTGGAATGGACAAGTCAGTGTCTCTATGAGGAAAACCTGTCTAGTCCACAGCTTTAGGATGAAAACCTTTCAATTTTCTCAGCTTTCTACTTCCACTGTTGGGATGGTCTTTCAGAGCCTGACTTCAGGAGCCAGGGTAGCTCATGTTCAGCATGGTAGGGTTGTGCCCTTTTGGACACTGGTATGACATCAAACCAGGCTGTTGCATTGTACCTGTGATCTTTGCACGAGACTGCTGTTGAAAACAGGGAAGAGCTGCATGCTGAGCAAAAGCAGTGCCAATCTGGCAGTGTGACACAGGTTGAAAAAGCCTGGTTGCTCATCTCACTTCAGCTGGGATTGCTCATCTAACAGTCTCACACATTAAAGGTACTGAAGTGCTGAGCAGCTCTTGTTCCACACAGTGGCAGAAGTGCAGTGAGTTTATGCTGTACTATTTGTTCTACTTTTCATTTTATCATACATGATGGGAACAGTTACAAACTGATCTATGTCATTCCTTCTCTCTTTCACAGCTGTTGTTGAATTTGGGGTGTATAACATGAAAAGGTGTGGCTCATTTCCTAGGGCTAGGTGCAGTGTGAGCAGGTAAATTGCAAACTTTTCTTTTGCAACCCTTCTGCCATGGTAGCCTTTTTCTGATCTGAGTGTACCATCGGCTGCTCAGAGGCCATGTCAGTGTCAGGACATGAGCATTTGATTAGGGATGTGCTGACTTCCTGATAGGATCATATATTTATTCAGAACCTGGCTTAGAAGGAGCTACAGATTTTCCTTGAAGCAGGAATCTCAGTGGCTGAAATGTGGCTTAACTACTACAGCATATATTGCTGTAGTTTGTGTATTATTGTGGTTTTCTCTTGCTACTTTAAGCAATTTTACTGGTCTCAACAGATGGATGAATTGTTTATGTGAGAATAATAGAGCAGAGTGGAGAATTGGAATCAGACACATTAGGAGAGATTCTGATCTACACAAAACTTGGCCAAAGCAGAAGGATGGGTCTGTCTGTACTGGATTAGCCCAAATTTACACTCACAGATGGGATAGTAGCATTGGAAGCCACGAGTCTGATTCAACAGAGTCACCAGTAAAACTGGTGTATTGCAAAGACTTGTAAAGTGAGAAGTGTTCACTGTTATCAGGAGATTGAGCTGACATTGTGTATTGAGTTGTACAGTGACTGCATGGGGTTTGATGAGGGTGTGTAGAACATCAGCCTGCACATTAACAGAAATAAGTGTTTTGAGCACTGTGCTATCCAGCCTGCATACATCTCACATCAGCCCAGTGTTAAGTATAATACTCAGATGCACGTTTTGCAAAATCAAAATGACAAATTCTGTTTAATATTCCAATTAGTGTTAAATTATTAATCTGAATGTGCTAATAGTGGCTGTCATGTAAGTCTAGCATCTGAAAGCCTCTCAACAGTAATGCCCTATCCTCAGGTAAGCTTTTTTTCCATATTAATTCAATATAAAATATAAGACAATTTACTCTTAAAAGTGGTTCCCGCTCCCTTTCTTTTTTTTATTAAATGTTCTTTAATGCTTATCTTTTAACTTACTAATTTATTCCTTTAGACCTGCCACATACAGGCTGAGTTACTAATTTCTTTTATTTATTTATTTGTTTTTAGATAAATCATGGTGCCATTTTTAGCATGCTTAGGAAGTGTTCAAAATCTCAGGCTTTTCCATATGTGTGTACCTATTTGCCTCAGTCAATTATTAGTGAATATCACACTTACCTTTCATGGTCTATGCAAACTCAATTTGATAATCTTAGCTCATCTTCCAGTAGAGCACATATCCATGTCACAAATGTCACCTTTGAAAGTGGCACTAATTGGCATTCATGTTGGAAATCTCAACGGAATGGCCACAGACACAAGGTGAAATTTTGGCTCTGTTGAAGGCAACAGGAGTTTTGTCATTGACTTTAATAGGGTCAGGACTTCTTCCAGAGACTGAACTGCCTCTCATACAGATGTTCAAACTGGGCTGGGAGCTACAAATCCTCTGTGTTTGCTCATGACTAACAAAATGTGGTTTTCTGCTAACCTTTGTCCTCCCTCTGCCAGGATCTAGTCCTTTTTTTTAAAGGAGAGAGGGAATAAGCTTCCAGCTTCCTCTTGCACTATGTTCCACAAATCCCAGTTCACTTCCTTCTCTTTATACTTGGTCATATCTCTCCAGGCCCAGTGCAAGTTCTCTGTCTTCTCAATCTCTCATCTGAAGGCAATCTTTGTCCTTTTCTTTACTGATCCTTCCCTCCCAACACTTGGCTTCTGTAATTCGCCCTCATTTCCAATTTGCTTTGAATATTGCACCTTCACTGACAGCTCCATTGTATTTTTGTGTCTCTGCCACTTGCTCTCCCCACTGCCTCACAGAGCTATCCATGTCAGAATCCTTGATGCACTTGTTTTTCTGTGGCAGTTATTCTCCTCTTCACATCTGCACTTTCACAATCATTTGTTTCTGTATATCCTGTTGTCACTTACATAATGGCTTGACTTCCTAAGGTTAGTTACTTATTCCTCCTGATTTTCAGATCCTCATCTCCTCTATCATTGCTGTTACACTTGCTGTCTCCAGAGTTGTCTCCTAGACCATCTTTTCTCTTATCTTGCTGTCCCTTCTGCACTGATTGTCTTCTCCATCATGGTGGTGATCATGATTTTTTTCCTCAACACAAGCTAAAAATGTCATGATCATCTCTGTTCTTGATGGATGTCAGCAAAATCTCCCCACTTCTTCCCTTCCATCTAAAATACTGCTTGCCTATAGTGCCTTGTCTCCACCAGCCAGCACCTCCCCTGATTTTCTACTGCCTGCTAGAAGAAATGCAAGCCATTAAAAAACTCTGTGAAATCTAATGCTTGAGGTTCTGCTGCCATTTATCTTCCACTCAATTCAGCCAACTGTTTCTCCCATTCTTCTCTTTTACAGGTTTCCTCTGTCCCCTTTTTCCTCTGTCTGCTTTCTGCTGTGCTGCTCCACAGACAAGGAAGCATTTTTTTTTTTTGTTGTCATCCCTGGGCAAATTTTTCTTTTGCTTCCTGAAATCTTTCATTAAAACTCATCTCTCAGCTATGAACTGTGCCTTTCAGTTAAGCAGAGGCTTTAATGCACTGGAAGACAAAAACTGTGATGCAGGTCAGAGGCCCATTACTGCAATCTCTTCTCATGCCCAAGCACAGCCCCAGTGAAGTCAATGTTTCCCACGTTACCTGGAGATGGTAGAGAGCACAGATTGGTACTCATGTTTGAAATACATGAACAGAACAGCACATAACAATATCTCATTGTTAAGAATGTAGGATAGTCACTGTACTCAATAATGAAATAATTTCTCATGGAGGAAAAAAAAAAAAAAAGCAAATGGTTAATACCTTGAAGCAAAGCTGAAAGCTGCAAGTTCTACACCTGCCTTTATCTTGCATTGAAACACACTGGCTACTCTTTTGAAAGTCTTCCATTCAAAGTTAGGACAGGAGTTCTTGGTACACCCAATTAGTTGTTGTGACTTGGAAAGCATTGCTACACTGAATTTTTACTGGGGGATTTTTTATGACTAAGGCAATGTAGGAGTTAGAATGAGGTTATCTCAGTTTTACAGAGCAGAGTGATTTTTTTTGCCTGGGATTTTATTTTATTCTGCGAAGTTTCCCTGCCTGGAAGGAGCACTGGAGGAGAGCGACAAGGGAACTCTCTATGACAGAAATAACAAAATGCTGCAGTGTGTGGACCATTAAGTGAGATATCAGAAATATTCCCTCTGATACAGGAAGAGTATGATGCCACACAGTGCTGCAAAATGTTTAATTCTTTAGTGTCGTGATCTAGAGGCTGTGTAGGCCTTGCCTCAAGAGGTGAGATGTGCTGCTGACAAGTGAGGAATTTTCCAGTTCATACTGCCCTTGATGTTGTGAACTTCAGACCAATATATTCTGTGTTCTGGAAATTACTCTCTTTTTGTGTCAGGACCATGATACAGTTTGGGCAAGGTCTAGAGTTGAGCGGTTTAAGTGGTTAGTTACAGAAAAATGAGTGGAAGAATCCAGAATTCAGTCTCCAGTCTGCTTTAATATATCCACATGCCACAACCTTTATGGTAATTAAAACTCCTCCAGTACAAGAAATCAGATTAAATTAAATGAAAGTTTGCATGTTCCTGTTGTACAAGGACATTTTATGTACCAGAGGTCAACTTTCTGTGCACAAACCTTCTGGTTGTGTAAAGTGTCCCCAGCTCCACAGAGGAGCTGTGACAATTTACACCAGCTGAGGTGCTGCTCAGTATTTTTGGTTATGGACCTTATCTACTCGTGGGCTAGTTAGAGCTCCTGTGGAGCTGTTAACAGCACTGTGTGGGTGTAAATCTTGCTTTAGATGACTTTGGAGCACTTAGGAGATAGCCTGCCTGTCTATAAAGGAGAAGCATCCTCGAGCATATGCCTGGCATAACCTTACAATGGAATGGTGCCCCAGCAATACGAAATATAGCTCTTTTTACCTAAATGAAGACGTACAAATAATGTCCACTAAAAAGCTGCCACACGGGATAATTGGGTGCTAAAAAAATCCCTTTGTGTTTTGGCCTAGCCCATTTCACTGTGTTTTTAAGCATTCACATCCCAGAACACACCTAGCTCCTCACCTACCCCAGGGTGTTGTGCTGACTTACCTTCTCTTTCTTCTATAAATTGTTCAGTCAGGGGATGGCATCAGCCACTCTTTCATTGCATTAAGTTTGCTAAACAGTCCAACAGCAGCCCAAGGTAGGCAAGGCCTAAGGAACTGACACAAAGCAGCAGTTCTTACTCTTTGCACTAAAACAAGGTCAGTGTTAATGAGAATTTAGTTGTCTGGCTAGCTACTTTCTCGGTAGTCACCCAAATAATTCACATGTCCCTGTAGTGGGATGCAGCTGTGCAGCAAAGGTTGGGTGGCATTTTCACAACAATGTCCTGAAATACAGACATCTCAGAACACATTCCTCTCCCCGTTACACTGTGAGTGGTGCCAGCAAAAATCCAGGGTAACAGTGAACAAGGAAACCATTGCTGGCATTTGTAAAGCTCCCTGAGATCAGTGTGCACAAAGCAGTGAGCAGAAAGAAGGGAAAGTTCAGTCCTTCAAATCCTTAGCAGTTACCCACTTCTTGGGGAAGCTGGTTCTCCAAAGCATGATGTGACATTTGAATGTGTTTTCTGGATGTCTTGTGTGAATTGCAAGGGATACAAAACTGGCCTAGGAAAGATTTATTTCCAGGTAGCACTAAGGGGGAAAAGTAGGTCCCCTCAAAAAGTATTTCTGTAGAATTTTTTAGCTTTAAAGATACTAAAATACAGTAAAACTTCCCAAGACTGTTCTTGCAAGTAATTTACACCATAACACATAAAATAACAGTAACCCTTCGTTAGTATTGTGGCTACTTTTGTAATCAGTTTTGAATAATATGCTCCATCAGTGGAAATATTTTGATTTAAGTTCATGCTGAGGAGCAGTCTAAAACATACACTCTAACTTACCTTTTGAAATAAGCCCCATGGTACATCCCTACATCCCTACAATGTATATGGTGCAGTGGCTTGGTGTAATTTAATTCTTGTCCAAAGTTGTCCTTAAGTTGCAGTAAATATTGAAGCTACCTTCATTTTAAAATAGATTAGCTTCTTGATTTTAGATGATAAATATTCTTGTATAGAAAATTAATTAAAATATGTGTACATATATAAAACAGGGCAGGACTGGTGCTTTCTGCTGTTGCTACCAAGCATCCTGGCTTCTACCAGCAGTAAGGTAGCCAACTGGCAACAACATGAAGAAAACAGTCACACACAGGACTTCTCAGGGTGAGAAGTCCCAGGTCCTCTCCCATCTGCTCTCATTTCTAGCACCAATTAATTATTAATTAATTGGGAGACCTTGTGGAGAACAAAAATTAGGTTTGGCGGTTAGAAGCAACCATTTCTCATATGTTGTCAGGCCATCATGGGCACAACAACAGCATGAAATTAAGAGAATGGAGAAATTTCATTGAGTTGACTGGGTGAGAAAAAAGTCAGCTCTTTAGAGAGTCTAAAATATAAAGCATTTTTCAGAAGTTTGAAGTAGCTGAGCGAGATGATAGAGGAGAAAGTTTAAAAAAATCCTTGTATCTGCTGAAGGAACTCAGGTAGGCAATCATTCTTCCTAGGGAATCCATGCTGGACTCTCATGATAGGGGACTCAACCAAAAATGCTTCAATTTGAACTTGCATCTTTTAGAAACTCCATTAATTAGTCGGTAGGAAATCAGGCTTGATTGCTTTCAGTGCTCACAAAACTACTTGTGTTTTTTCTGGAACACAGGCAAATTGGTGAGATGACAAATATATCTGATATGTCTTCCAAGAATCTCTCTCTCCCGCTTTCATGACTGTCTGAATATTTTCATTTCCCAAATGTGTACTTGTTTGACAGTTTTATACCTAACAGATGTTTTGTGTAGATTTGTTGGTGCCTCAGACTTTTCAAGAAAATGAGGAAGGGTCTGTCTTTACCTGGACTACACCAATTCACCAATTAAAATTATCTTAAACTGTCTTCAAATTTCTTTCCATTCACCTCCATAGTTTTGCCCTCTAAGTTTTCTTCATATCGCTCTGGTTATCTATTTGAGAACTTTCACTTGGTCAGACCCTTTTTAATGTGTTACATTGTCAAGATTTGACAGTCTGGTGGAGAGTATTAAAAGTTTGTTTTGATCTCTACAAATTTTTCATCAGTGATGTGGAGCCTTTAAAAAATTTCAGGTCTGCAGATTTCTGTATAGCACATATGAACTTCTTGTTCCCTCTCCACACACATCCTTTAGAAACAGTCCAAATATCCCTCCCCTCCACATCCAGAGATTACAGATGTACAGTGTTAGCACATCAAACTTGGGATCTTGAAATGTCAGGAGTGGATGACTTGTGCATTAGAAAATATCTGAGGTACAGATCTAACTAAAAATAAACGTAAATTTGAAATAGTAGATTGCTCCAGTCTGCCTCAAAGGAGCTGGAGTCTGGTTGTTGTTGGAACCTTAATAGGATAAGATTCCTAGTTGGAACTACACAGCACTTCACATTAGACATTGTGGTATTACAGTTACAAAAAGGAAGGAGAAGGAAAGAGCCATGAGGAGTTTCAAAGAAGTCCATTTGAGATGTGGGGTTAATGTTGTCTTTATTTACAGCATTTGAGTTTACAAAAACTTCTGTCCCTATCGAGGTACAGTATAGCCTATAAGGAGCAACCAAGAAGTCAGGAATTCAAATTTGTGAATTTCTAAGCATATCTCAGGATTTTACTGTGGAACATGAAAGCTAACTTTTTCTAAAAATGATTCTTTGGAAGTCATTTTTGGTAAAGGAAAAAGTGCCTGTTAGGCATGATGGGGCCCTGCTCTCCTGGAGTTAGCTGAACACCTGCCTGTCCTTGGGAAGTAGTGAATTAATTCTTTGTTTTGCTTTGCTTTGTAGGCACGCGTTTTGCTTTCCCTATTTAACTGTCTTTATCTCAACCCAGGAGTTTTCCAGCTTTTACCTTTCCAATTCTCTCCCCAGCTCTGCTGGTGGGGCAGTGAGTGAGCAGCTGCCTGGGGTAAAACCACGACAGAAGTGTTAACATTTCATTTCCTGTTTCCAAACTCTTCCTCAAGCCTTGGAGAACACATTTTTCTATCCCTCATTATGTCCAATTTTTTTTTTTTTGCTGTCAGTTTCTGCAGGCCTCTAACAACACCCAAAGGTGCAGCTAAGTATCTAATGGGATATTCAAAACCAGCTGTTCATGGAGCTCTTTATCATCCCACACTGAATCAACAGTGTGACACCCATTAGTAACTTCCTCAGGTGCTAAAATATCCTTACACACTTAAGCCTACAGCTGTGCTTGTGCAAAACATGCCCAATGAATGCTCAGCTTTAGGCATGTAAGAAAGCTCCCCTGCTCAGCCAAAAATGGAATAATACCCCAAATCTAACTTGCCATGATCAGATGGAATATAATGTTTTATTCGGATACCTGCTGTTCGTAGAGAGTGTGGCAGTGCATGCAAAGATTCATTTCAATGTCTACACAGATCCTAATTTGCCAGGGTTAAAACATGATTCAAGTATTTCTTTTAGTGAGTGCAACCTGCAAAGGGCAGACAACCTTCATTAAAAAGGAAATCTATAAATTCTTTAGTCCTCCCCTCTGTTAACCACGTTGTTGAGGTGAAAGCTGTTAACTATGGTCTTTAAAAGGTATGTGTAAATGCAACCTTTTCCCCAAAAACCTTTGAAAATGCGCAGAATTAATAACATTTTTGATAAATGCTAGGCTGTTTTACTAGATTTACGTGCTAAAGACAAGAACTACTTGCAATAAAGGTGTGGGTTTGATTCTTTATTCACCCGAGTCACCCCATACCTCCAGTGCTTTAAGGAAATCACTGCAAGAGCAGGATCAGGCCCTTAATGCTTTGCCAGCTCCATACTGATGTGATACCTAGACAACTGTCACTGAAATTTATATTTAGTTCCACGAGAACAGTACATTAGATATCCTTAAGTGTTTTATGAGGCAGGACTTTTCTGACTATTCTGACAAAACCACCAGTACGTGTAGAAACCAGAGCTGTGAACAAATACTGCAGTTATGATTTACAGCACAATTGCCAGAGTCTTCCTAGCTTCATCTCTGATGGCTACTTACTCAGGCTGTCATTTTTAGCTCCACAGATTATATCTGCCTTGGCCTCTTCCACAAACACTGGATTCACTGGAGTGTGTTGCAGACAATACAGCTCTCAAACAATGAAGTATTTGTGTTCATTTTCTTCTATTTTATCTTAGGAATCCTACTATTTAGGTCACTATCTGTTGCTTCCAGCTATTCTTTCCTGAAAAATTGTAGCTCTTTTTAGGCTTAAGAAGATAAAATCAATGAATTCATCTATGTTATTCCTCTGGGTATAAAGGTCTAGATGTAATAAGTGGTACACATAGTATAAGATTACATTGCTATTCCTGAAGTGCAGCCCCAAGATTAATTGTGCCTCATAGGCCAAAATTTGAAGAGCTGCTTGGTGCTGGCCTATCTGAAAATCTGATACAACTAACACAATAAAACCCCAATATTACTAAATTTCCCAAATGCTTTAAATGTGATCTCTCACCAGCACGAAGAGGAAGGGTGTGAACGTATGTCTGTATATACCACAACACAGAATTTTAGATACAGATATGGAGAATAATGATCCTCTAACTGATTGTACCCACCTTTCCTAAAAGCAAAAAAAGAAAAAAAATCCACTTCAGGTTTTACTTGAGAATGATAATACTTGGATTTTAGCAAGCAATATCACTCATTGTGAAATCTGTCAATATCTGTGGAATAAAAATTATACTTGGGTATGGGGACATACAGGAATTCCATTGACATTTAAACTTAAGCTCACTGATTGCCCTGCTGACATGAAATATTGCTATGCTCTGAATGAAAAGAAGATGAGTGCTTAAGCAAACAGTCATAAATTAATTTATAACGAAACCTGACACTCATAATTTAATTCAGAATGTATTTAAGATTGTTGTTACTATTTGTATAGGTCTTTTTTGCCTGGAGGAAGATGGGGCTTCCTAGTGAAATGTCAGCTATTGAAATACTAAACTTCTTAAGTGTACGTATGTATTAATTAATTAAAATTATGTAGATACCCTCCTAATGAAGATCTGTTGTCTACCACAAGCAGTCAGTCAAAAGACTGCATGACTGAGGCATACCAGTGGGTCACCAAAACGCACAAAGGATGCTGAGCACAACCTGTAAAATCTGTGGGGTGATGAGGTTGCTGCTCAACTCCCTTTCCCAGTGGTGAAGGTAGGGAGCAAGCAAGTGAGAAAAAGAAGTAATTCTATTCAGTGCTCAGGGACACACAGTGACACCGCTCAGGGTGTATCATTTCCATGCTGAGCTTGGGGAGCTGTGATGTGCTTAGCCTGTATCATTGATCTACTATTTATCCCAATTTCAAACCTGATTAAAAGTTACTCCTTTCACCTTGGAAGGAATTAAACCTTTCTAAAAAAATAGTCAACACCTACAATAGTTCCTTATTCTTCTCAAATGATAATTAATTAAATTATCCCTGGAAACAAAAATTACCCTGGTTTCTTTACAGAAATGTTTCTAGGGAAACATACCGGGGAGAGAAGGGCTGCTAGGATGAACAATGTCCTAGCAAAAGTCTCATGTTCATCTTTCTCAATAATATTATTTAACATTCTTGCACACCAGTACCTTAAAAGTAGTACAATAGTTTTCTCATTGCCATTTTCTTGGCTAATAGTGCATCTGGCAAGTTACCTGACTGTGGTGTTTTAAGAAAATCTAAACCAAGACAACCACATCCCTCAGATACACAGAGCAAATTTTATTCTCTGGATAAATCAGATTTTTCCAATAGCCACTATTTGAGGCTTACACTTATTTGTCATGTGGACATGTAAATCTTCTTTTAAACTGTTTGAAAACTGCCAGCAGAGCTCGACAATACAACAAAATGTTGCTATTTCATGTTATATTACCTGTTGAGGGTATTATTGTGATGAGCTTTGAAAAGCTGAAAACATTTTTCTGGGTTACTTTTCAGTCAGAGCAGTAAACTAATCCAACTCATCATGCATTCCACAACAGCAGCAGGGCTGCTGCAGCCACAGATTTACTGGGAATCTGCATGGGTTCTTAATCAACTGACGTTAACCACAGTGGTTAATATAAGCAAAGTCACTAGTTTGAAAACCAGTGGCTAAATATTTCAGGACTGCATTGCAGATGGCTGTGTGTTGAACCAGTTCATCCACCAAGGATTTTTAGTTTAAATGATCAAAGGAAGCACTTTGTCACCAATATGGGTAGAAAATTGAGGCATCGAGTAATTAGGGAAATTACCAAGTGAGGATTTCAGGAAAACACCATGTGGAATTCCCATTTCACTCCCTTTCACCAGTTTCTATAGTATACTATTTTCAAAAACAGACCAGAAAAATATGAAAAAAGAAGTTTAATGATTACTTACAAATATACAATACTTACATTTTTAAGTTACAAAAATGGCACACTGCAGAAACCAAAAGCTTCCTCCAGCCTTTGGAGGAACATTTCCAAGTTATTTATTTACAAAGAAAAATTACAGTCACTTTTCATAGTGTCACATGTTTACATATAAGCATTTCTCAGTTGAAAAATATCTTACAGTTTACCCAGAGGCAGTTTTTGCAGTCTGAGCTCTATACCCATCTATCATATCAAAAATTCTATCAGCTCCTGTTAAGTTGACATGACATCGCATTTTTGTATTTTAACAGCCTTGTTTGAAAGTATGTACAACCATACAGCTAAACCGATACACAGTTGTTGAAATTTCACCTGCTGTATTATATATTGCTCATGGTTTGGTCAAAGGGCATAGGCTACCTTTTTTAATTAGCTTGGTGATGCACATTTAGAAAAAGGTGATCCAAATTAGTTAGGGTATTTCCAACCCATCCTGAAAGGAATTCAAAAAATACATGTCTTTTGCAGGACACTTCTTCACCTAATGAAACTTTTATATTAAGTTCTTCCTTCTCTATGTACAATTCTTACCTCAGGTAACAGAGACAAACTTTCCAAAGCCTGTTCACTTCCATTAGTTTTCTGATGTTGGATGTTTCCTAGATTGTACTTTATTTAACCCAAAATCTTAAAACTTTCTTCTACCTGAGAGCAAACATTAGTATTTCTTAGTCTGTGTGTGTACTTGAGAGTCTTATAGATTAGAATACTTGCAACAATACAGTCAAAACACATCCAGTCTGTTTTTGACACCTTCATTATGTATGTGTACCAAAACTTTCATGATTTTCAGGCTTATAACATTTCAACATGTGAACTCAGCAGAATCTTCATCTTGCTGAAGGTTGTTTGGGACTACAAATTTATAACTGATAGTTTTTAATTGAAGACTAAGTACCTCCTGAGTATTAGTTATGGTTCAGCTCCAGGTCTTTTTATATTGGAGAACAGAAAAAGTTTGCCATCAATAGCTGTGAACAGAGTTTAAGAAGTGTCTTCTAGCATTGCAGTATTCCCCCACCAAAAGCCTGCTCCACAGACAAAATAAACTCCAAATTCAAGCATCTTTAAAGAATGCCTGTGTTCTAGATTTTCTTCGTGCAAGAGCTTCTTGTTTTTTTCTTTCAATCTCTTCTTGAGAACATTTTCTATTTTTTTGTTCTACCACAGACACTGTAAATAAAAAGAAAAAAAAAGAATTAGGAACTTCAGGTTTGTTCAATATGTACTTTAACTTGGCTGTTCTCAGTGTTTGAAGATCTACGGCAGGAGCACACTATTCTGACACATCAGGCACCCAAGTTAAAAATGGCTCATCCATCCTGTCCCCAAGGCAGGAAGGGGTAAGATGCATGACCTTTGTAGTGCCACTGATTACTACCTCCCAATAAAAACACTGCCATGCCCACATTTGCTTCAAGGAAATTTTCCTTGGCTGCCCTTCAGGTGAACTTATGGCATCAGGAGTCAACATAGGAGATGGCGATGGGTTAAGAAAATTAAGGTTATCATAGTGAAAAGGGCTCTACAATTTAGTGAGCTAGGCAGAGATATGGACATGGAGATTCCATAGACACAGGGGTCAGATACAGTACAGGTGTCACACAAATAAAACAAGATGGGTTGAAAAAAGGTCAAAAGTAGCAATAAAAATTGGCAAAGGAGACAAGAACATGATAGCTAAGCGTAGCATTTTATATGGTGAGTTACAGAACTATAAATTCCCATACTATAAAAGCCTAACCCCACTGGAACCAACAGGAACACTCCCTACATATCAGTAATTTTACCATTTTTATACACCAATTTCCAATTAATGTATTTTTAATAAGTATTCAAACTGAATAAAGAAAGGGTATCATTACTTCTCACAAAAAAAGTGTCCATGAAAAATTAAATAGCAGCTCTAGACAGGATCACTTAATCCATTTTTTTGTTAATGTCCTTTCCCTCAAAATTTAAGATGAAGAAAGTTGTTTATCTGTAAAGAAAATCTATGCTATTTTTTTCATTCCTTTACTCTTTAGAACATTCCACAGAATAACTAATTATCTTTCCCCTTCTTTCCCCATTATAATCCAAAATTGCTACGTTCCATTTACCTGCTTCTCTGCTAGGGAAAAAACACAGATAAAATACTCATTCTTCAATAATTAGTCCATTTTCAGTTGTTACCTGAAAATGGAGGCTGGTATAGGGCACTCTTAAAGGCATGTTTTATCAGATTTAATATTGACTGAAACTTTGCCAAGCTCTGAGATCAAGTAAAAATAAGACTGAATGGCACTTGACTAGTTCTACATTTCCCCAGTAAGTAACACTGAGCATGGAATATTACTGACAGTCACTGGCAATAAAGATGTGACTGACCTCTCCTCTGTTTAGACCCAGAGGACAAGAATATTTCACTGGCAATTTCACCCACAGTCCAGGCTGAGCTCTGAAAAGTGTCAAGTGATTTGAGGTTCCAAATTCCAGGTGTACAGTAATGTAAAGAAACTGGCATTCCCTATCACCTGGTGCTCTCTTTCCCTGTCCCATCATTAACTGGGGCTTTACTATTCATTAAAATAACAGTATTTAAAAGTAACAGTTTAAGAAAATAGTATGCTAAGTGCTGCATCAGCCTGCACCTGATCCTAGGGAATCTGAGTGTCAATGGAGAGAGGGTGTCAAGCATTTAGAGAAGTGGAATGGAAATAGGTGTCCTTAATTACAAGAATTAAAAATTATGCATCAGGACAATTTTATTTTTGATAAAATAATCTCCAGATCCTCTGTAGAACATTTACTAACACCCGAACTGAATAGATGAATATTGAAGCCTACTTTAAGTTGCAATACGGTACCAATTTCTCTGATATTCTGACTACAGTAAGGAAACAAAGAGTAACAAGCCAACAGGGATACAATAAAGACAAATACCTGATGTCATCTGTGCAGAAGACTCTGAAAGGTGCCTCTTGAAAGGTGATTTCTTATTGTCAAGGTTGCTGTGTAAAGTCACATTCACCTGATTCTTGCTTCCTTCCAAATCCTGCAGAGTAATTCCAATGCCAGAATGACTCCCTGGATTTTCAGACCCTAGATGAAGATCACCCTGAGAATTGTTAATCTTTCGGAACTTAAACTTTGAAGGCACAAGAGAAGTTTTGTTACCAGAGCTGCTACTTGGAATCTTTCCTGCATTATACGAGAAATGTGGGCCGTCTAGTGCTTTGCTACTAAAAATATTTCCTGCATTAACAGGACTTACTTCAGAACCCATCTCTCCTGCTGGCACAGAATTTGACCTGTACCATTTCCCTGAAACAGTCTTGGCAGTATCTTCAGAAGCATCTTGATGACAGTTTTTAGGCAGTGGGTATTCACACTCCACAGGAGGACCTGAGATCACAGTCTGAGGACTTGAGATGTTCTTACAGTTCACTGCATGACCTGCTGTGGCCAGCCCATGCATTACCTTTGGTGAATTCCTACAAGAATCATTTAGTGAGAGAGCCTCCTGTTTTGCATTTGTTTTTTGTGCCAAGAGGAGATCAGGTAGTACTTGTTTAGATGCTGGGAAGCTGTTACCAGCATTTGATCTGGAATTATTAGTAGCTCCTTGTATAGTTTTAGTTTTCTCGTTTCCTTGTTTAACATTCTGGCTCTGAGTCTGCTTTTCAATATCATCACACACCTGATATAACAATTCATCGTCCTCACAGTTTGCATCCCAAAGACTATCGGAGTCACAAAACATATCTAACACCTCATCAGAGAATTTCGGTTCATTCCAGTCATCAAATGACAGAGGACATTTCTTTGGTATTTCAACTTGATTTGAGTGACCTGTATTAGCTTGGTTAACCACTTTAGTTAGCTCATTAGGTTTTGTATTGGTGGAAGCATTGGATGACTGACAGGAAATAGTATGAGTGTTATTCCCAGGTCTTCCTACCAGTTGTCTATGAGGATTAGATTTTGAAGGAAAAAGAGGAAGAACATCACTTTTAGGCTTAGTAGATTCATTTCCATTCTTCACTTCAGATTGCATTGAAACAGGAATACAGTTCAAATCACTGTTTTGGGCACTTTTCCAAACAGAACTTATTTTATCTGGCTTAACATCACATTTGCCATGCAATGCCTTGCTTTCTGTCTCTGAGTTTTCTGTCTTACATGGCTTTTCCAAACACAGAGATTTTACAACATTTTGTGAGTTTTCACTAGAATGTTTCAAAGGTGAATACTGCAAACTGTTGGATTTGTTTCCAGTCCCCAAAAGAGTTACTGAATTGCCACTACTTCTTTGCTTCGTTCTGCCAGCATCACTGAAATCATGCCCAAAGGTATTTACAGGAATCTGTGGTGGTGCTTCAGTACTTATCAATTCAGGATTTTGGGTTATTTGCATCACAAAAGAGTCATCTCCCAAAAGATCTGTATCCCAGTCATCAAAGTCACCACTGACTACTGCAGCAAGCTTAGTGGAGGCCACCAATTGTGTCTTCAAATGAGGAGGATTTTTCTTTGTCAGGGTGTCAGTATCAGGTTTTGATACACTCTGGTCCACCCTTCCTACTGCAAACAGAGTACCTTTTTGATATTCCTCTAAATTACCATGTTGTGTGTCTTCAATTTTCTCAGGAAGGTGCTCCTCCTCCAAAGTGCTTTTAATTTTATGAAAACTGTTATTTAAAGAAATATCTGACAGCCCTTGGCTCAGCTGTCCACTGCACTTCTGGGTAGAGCAGTCAAAAAGAGCACGAAGGGCGACTTCAGCCTCAAGGTCTACAGACTTTTGACTGCTGGATTGACACGGCTCTGCTGCAGGGATGCCAGTGCTCTGTCCAACTGGTTTCAGGAACACAGCAGGATCTGTTTCAGAACCTTCACCAAGGAGTGATTTCCAGTTATTTGTATTTATTTCATCTTTAGAATTCCTTGAAGGCTCTGAGGTGGTCTGGATGAAGTTATGACCAAGCTTCTCCTGTTCCTGAACAGCATCTAACTCAACTAGATTTTTATCAAACTCCTTAGCCAATTTCATAAGTTCCTCTTCGGGATTTTTTATTTTAAGATCTCTGGATTAAAAAGAAAACACAGAAAATAAAGTCGGAGCTACTGAGAAAGTTTAGCCAAGTTCAATTACATGGCCCTAAGAGCTGTTCATGCTCTAGTTTAACAACTCCAAAGGCATGACCCAATCCCACTCTTGCAATATGCAGTCAACATGCAACCCCATTAAAATAACATAACAAAGCCCACAGTTCAAAGCATTCTATATGCTAATGTACAATCACATGGATCACTATATATAAAATACCACACAGCCTTTTTCATGAAAGCCCAGCTAGGATGGACAAGAAAAAACTGTCACATACCTTATACAACTTAACTTCGTCCTAGCTCGCCCTTTTATTACTCCAGGTGTACAGGGAATAGCATCCTCACCAATCCATGTTCCTAAAAGGGAGCCTTCATTACAGGCTGCTTTTTCATCCTGGATGATTAGATTTATAATGTTTAGAAATTTGATTTCAGATAAAGATTGGAGTAGACACACATCTTATATGAGTTAAAAGTTGCTAAACTAAACAAACTGGATGAAACTTGTTGAAAGCCACAGATAGGAGGTAAAACAAGTGAAGTGAGATTACTCAAACACTGTTACTGATAGTTGTTTCACTTTAATAATATCAATTTAAAACAGGAACTTCATTTAAAAGAACCGAATTTTATATTGGTGCTCAAATCTAATACTCTACTTCAGATTTACAAATAATCTGAAATATTCACGTTACAAGCTGTGATCTAGTTTATTTCAGTTTACTACTAAGGAGCTGGCTAAGAGGCCAGCAGCATAAACAGATTAGAGACCTTAAAATAAATTAAACTCTGCATGCTTGAAGAAAAAAATTCTGACTTCTTCCAGTACAGCTCATTTATACAAAGGGACTTTAAACAGAATTAAGTGACATTTAGAAACTAAATGAAGTTGTTTCAGAGCTTCAAAGTTCAGCCTTGAATTTGAATTCTGAGATACAATATTGCAGTGATAAATTGTTTAGAGGGGCAGAGCAATAGGATGTGGGAAATTACTCTATGTTAGCCAGCAAAAGCAATTTGAACTCTACTCACTACTGGGAAGTTTTAAATAGGCTTTCTTATTTCTTGTAATTTTAGTGGTCTTTTAAAATTTATTTTTGTTTAAGAAAAAAAGAACATAAACAGCAAATAGTTGCAAACCCTGGTACTATTTACATTTATGGCAGAGCCGTAACTACTTAAAAAGAAAGGCAGTGGCATCCCTTATCACTGATTTTCCAATTCTTTTAGTACCATTTCTCACAAATATGGTAAACAGTAAATATATTTTAAACAGCTGTGTCAAAAAGGCAAGCATGTTTTGCAAGCCAAATACTACAGACCTACATAAGGAATTACAAGTTCTCTTGTTGCATTTAAAATGCAACAGCACTTTTCTTTTCACTTTCTGGGCTGCATCAGGTTCTTGACAAGAGGGAAAGGGCAGAGATCTTGGGGTAGAAAGGAAAATTATTTGGAGTACTGAAGCAAGGTAACTATGTTTATATTATTGTAGAATCTCTTTCATCCAGGTCTTGTTCTTGTAAATCAGCGGTCAATCAAAACTGTTCAAAATGCTTAAAAACAACTGCCAAGGAAATCCAGTATGTGAAGAAACTCCTATCTTTTACAGATGACTGATTAAGGATAAATAAACACAACAGTATTCCCAAGACCAAGGACAATAACTTGTATTCTGAAAGCAAACATTTCAAAAATGGAGCTGCTGCAAGTTTCTTCATGTGTCCTTTCTTTACAGCATCTGTGACTCACGGAGCTACCAGTTAATGTTGTGCTTGCTATTTTAATTCAATCCAGTTTTATCAACTACTTTTCTACATGCCCAACTCTTACCGTGAAACTACTGTAACTAAAACTGAGGCTAAGGCTAAGGCTGAAACACTATTCTGTTAGATTACTGCACACGCAGAGCATTGTTTTAGAGAGTAACAATTACCTGAGGAGCAATACGATTAACAATTTCCGAAATCTCTACTGCGCATCTACTGGTAGACTGCTTGGTTTTTCCACTGCCTAGGAAAACAAACAAACAAACTTCTTATAAAATTGAAATCCATTTAGTTTACAAACTGCGGTACATCTCAAATAATTTAAATAAATGTGTAAAGATTGGAGCTTGATTCAGCACTATATTAAAGAACTAATAGGTTTTTAATAAAAATAAAACCAAACAACCATTATAAAAGAGAAAGGAACCTTTTTCCAAGAAATCTTTTGTAACTTTTACTAGACTCCCACTGCATGCCTCAAACAGGTGTCCTGAAGTCTGGATTTTGAAATTACCTGGTCTGTGTGCAACTGGTGAATGAGAATCCCAAAAGATTTCTTGCTGTGTATCAGTGTCATTAATAGGAGAGCTGAAAGTAGGTATTCGGGATTTCCTGCTCAACGATCTCTTTGGTGTCTTATGTAAACACGACTCTGTGTAAACAGAAAGAGGATCCTTATTAAAAACCAACAAACAAAAGGCAAAAATCATTTAGAACAAAGAACAGGTCAAGGCAAAAGAAGATGCTTTAGGAACATAAAGAATAAAAAACAAGTTCACACTCACCAGCATTTGTTTACTCACAACAGGAATATTGTTCATAACTAGACATTTAATACAGAACAGGACTCTAAGCTTTCCAATTATATCACCACAGAGATAACAGATGATAACAGGTAACATGATCCTGCCAGCTTTAGGCCCAGCATCTGATTGTAAGGATGTCAATCCTTACCCTTGAGAGAATACTGACTTCCGCTTATATTAAGAGAAAAATTATGTATACCTGTATGAGAGAATATTTTGTATTCTTGCTTGCTCTCTTTCACCCAGACTTTGATCTCAACTACTATTTTAATGGCCTCCAAACTACTCTGGGTCCTAAATTACATTCATCTATACTTCCTCCCCTAGGTCTTTCCAGCTAGTACTATTAAAAGCAGAATTATAGCTATTCAAAACCTGCTTGCAGCTGCCTCTGATCAGTAAGTGAACTAAACACGCTATGTGAAACTCAGCTAGTCACCCCTGCCCTTTAGAAATGATGCTACCAATGTAAAAGCCTACAAAAATAATTTAACGGATGTGATTACTATGTGAGGAGCATCTTAGAAGATGCTTTGCACTCAAGCGCCCGGTACAGCCAGGTTTTATCTGCTCCTTGGTTAGTTTTTGGTATTTGCTGTGAGAATCACAGAATGGGTCAGGTTGGAAGTGACCACAGTGGGTCACCTTGTCCAGCCTCCCTGCTCAAGCAGGGTCATCCCTCAGCACATGGCACAGGATTGTGTCCAGATGGTTTTGGAATATCTCCAGTTAGGGAGACTGCTCACCCTCTCTGGGTGATCTGCTCAATGTGTGGTCACTGCACAGTAAAGAACTTCTTCCTCATATTGAGATGGAACTTCCTGTGCATCAGTTTCTGCCTCTTTCTCGTGCAGAGCCCGCTCCATCCTCTTCGAACCCTCCCTTTAGACAGTTATATACACTGATGATGTATGCTCTGTTTCTCATCTCGAGGCTGAACAGGCCCAACTCCCTCAGCTTTTCCTTGTACAAGACATTCTCCAAACCACTGACCAACTGTGCAGCTCTCTGATGGAGNCCTGTGCATCAGTTTCTGCCTCTTTCTCGTGCAGAGCCCGCTCCATCCTCTTCGAACCCTCCCTTTAGACAGTTATATACACTGATGATGTATGCTCTGTTTCTCATCTCGAGGCTGAACAGGCCCAACTCCCTCAGCTTTTCCTTGTACAAGACATTCTCCAAACCACTGACCAACTGTGCAGCTCTCTGATGGAGCTGTTCCAGGAGCTCCGTGTCTCTCTTGGCCTGAGAAGCCCAGAACTGGTGACAGTGTTCCAAGCCTGGCCTCACCAGGGCTGAGCAGAGGGGCAGGAACACCTGCCTTCACCTGCTGTCAGTGCTCTTCCCAACGCACGCCAGGGTACCACTGGCCTGCCCGGGGCACCCTGCTCTGCATGCTCTGGACAACAACAACCAGGGCACCCGAGCGGGGCGAGCGGAGATTCACCCCGCGCCAGCCGCTCCTCATGCTCGGCCGCGCCGCCCCCGCGTTCAGCGGCAGCGGGCAGGGCCGGGCCCGGGC